>QYAJ01000077.1:0-246646 GCA_003988865.1 Phialocephala sp. D728 | reverse complement strand
CCCCCCCCCGAAACTCCTCCATGCGGAAACTCCTCCCTGCGGAAATGGAAATGCACAAATGGAGAGAGAGAGAGAGCCTAACCAAAAAACAGATTGCGGATCCTCACTCTACGCCCAGCCGGCGTCCATGCCGGACGTGACGCTCATCAAAGCCGGGACGCTGGATGGCGGGGCGGCGGAGATCGTGCCGGCGGTGGAGTTCTTCACAAAGGATCGGAGGGGGTTCGTTAAGGCGGTTGATGGGGCGGGGCAGATGACGACGATGACTTAGGGTTGGAGTTAGAGTGGAGTGGAGTTGGATGGAGAGTGGGAGGGGAGAGAGTGGGAGAGAGTGGAGTGGGAATAATGAGATGTGAGGGAGGGAAGGGGTAGAGAAAGTGATTTGGGGGCAGGAGGAGAGGAGGAGAGGAGGAGAGGAGATGAGAGGAGAGGAGATGAGATGGGAGGTAACGATGATGGAAAAAATTTGGGGTTTGGATTTCAAGAATAGTGATTATGGATTGATAAATCCGATATGTGTTGTGTTGTGTGGTGTTGTGTTGTACTGTAGACAGACACAACTTAGTATACCTAGTACCCAATGAAACAACCCCCCCTCCCCTCCCAACTCACGTACCCAAAATGGACACTTCAACACTTCAACACTTATCTCCCCCTAGCCCCATCACTCCTTCCTTACCATACCATAACATACCATACCATAACATAAATCCAAACCTCAAAACACGATTACAAATCAGCACCGAGAGAGGCTCAACATCCATCAGCAAAACAATCATCAGCAAAACATCAATCAGCAATTGTCCTACACAACACATAAACCCATCCAGAGTCCAAACATAGCCGCAGAGTGAAATGTGGGATCATAAACAGCGGATCTATTCCCACAAACGAGATAGGATGGATGCCTTCTAGGAAAGATCCCGATTCCTAGGGAGGCGATCTATGAATGCGGGACCTACTACTCCTTCTACTACTGTACTACTACTACAGTACTACAGTACTACTTCTATAAAGTCCAGCAAAGTCCTACAAAGTCCAGCAAAGTCCAGCAAAGTCCAGCCGAGGCGAGGCGAGAGATAGATAGATAGATAGATAGATAGAAATTCCCTCCTCCTCCTTCTCCTCCTCCTCCTCCTTCTCCTCCTCCTCCTCCTTCTCCTCCTCCTCCTCCTTCTCCTCCTCCTCCTCCTTCTCCAAACGCATTCACTCATTCCCCTTTAGGATTAAAAACCTGCTCAGCTCCATGTCCTACATGTCATACATACACACCCTACACCCCGCACCCCATCAGCTAAACATAAACACAATCTCGAACCTGAATACAACAACGACAAATTATCACCTCGCTCAAGACCGTGTGGAATCTCTACTATCCGGTATCAGGCTAAATAAAGCGTCTGAGGAACTAACTAACTAATTAACTAATTAACAAAGCTAACTAACTAATAAAGCTAACTAACTAACTAATAAAGCGGTATTTTGTGTGTCGGCTCGTAGGTAGAGAGTAAGAGGAGAGGAGGAAGAGGAGAGGAAGAGGAAGAGGGAGGGAGAGGAAGAGGAGGGAGGAGGAAGAGGAGGAAGAGGAGAGGAGGAAGAGAGGAAGAGGAGAGGAGGAGAGGAGGAGGGAGGTAGGTAGGTAAGCTGCGGTTTGTGGAAGAGGAAGAGGAGGAGGAGGAAGAGGAGGAGGAGGAGGAGGAGGAGGAGACTTCCCGTCCCGTCCCGTCCCGCGCGAGGGAGGGATGCGATGCGACGCGATGCGATGCGATGCGATGGTATAGTCCTATGGAGCCCGCCTGTCCGGCTGTCTGGGGAGGAGATCACTCACTCCCTCACTCACTCCCTCACTCACTCACTCCCTCACTCACTCACTCCCTCACTCACTCACTCCCTCACTCACTCACTCCCTCACTCACTCACTCACTCACTCCCTCCCTCCCTCCCTCCCTCCCTCCCTCCAACAATATAACAATATAACAATACAATACAATACAATACAATACTATACTATACTATACCATACCATACAATACTATACAATACAATACTATACAACACAATACTATACTATACTATACTATACTATACATACTATACCATACCATACCATACAATACAATACATATTAAAAAAAAGACTTCAGAAGCCCCCGATCTCAGGCCCCGCCTCCTCCCCCGCTTCCTCCTCCTCCTTTTCCTTTTCCTTTTCAAATTCAAATTCAAAATCAAAATCAAATTCAAATTCAAATTCAGAAGAGAAAGAAAGAAAGAAAGAAAAAAAGAGCAGGAAAAAAAACAGGAACCGACCAGGATTTATTCACTCCTCCCTTCCTTCCTTCCATGTCCAACTCCATGTCCAACTCCAACTCCTCCTCCAACTCCAACTCCAACTCCAACTCCAACTCCAACTCCAACTCGAGGCAGGAAGGATATTTCATTCGATATTCCATTCGATATTCCGTTCGATATTCCGTTCGTTATTTCATTATTAGTCTACAAGCAAGCAAGCAAGCAAGCAAGCAACGATTAAGTGCGTCGATAGTGCGTACGTCGATAGTGCGTGTGCGTCGATAGTGCGTCGATACTGTAGTGCGTGTGCGTGATAGTGCGTGTGCGTGATAGCGCGTGTGCATGATCCGTCGGCGAGAGTATCGGTCGGCATCTATCAAATGCGTGTTGGCAACACGAGAAAACTTACGCCGCGGACTACTCACAGATGCACATGCACATATAGATATATATATATATATATATAATAAGCCTCTAGTTTCCTTCCTGGTGGAAAAGGGGGGGGCCCGACGATCTGGGTTCGGCTGTGTGCAGACAGACAGACATTCATTGCCCTTTTGAGATTATGTTGGTGTTGCGGGTCGGGTCGGGACGAGCGGTCTGGTCTGGTCTGGTTGGTGCATTACTGTAGCGCAAGCCGGAGCGAGAATGTGATTTAATCGACGGTTGACGGTTGAAGTCAGGCGGTTGGAAGGAAGGAACGTGCCGTATCATACTGTACTATCCTCAAGGCGAATTCGGGATGTGATTGATTTATATTCGAATGTTGGAATTGGAATGCTCTGTGCATTTAAAAGCAGTAAGTCCCGCTCAGGTAGGTAGTG
This sequence comes from Phialocephala sp. D728, assembly GCA_003988865.1. NCBI lineage: Eukaryota > Fungi > Ascomycota > Leotiomycetes > Helotiales > Mollisiaceae > Phialocephala > Phialocephala sp. D728. The sequence goes on along the minus strand of QYAJ01000077.1, from coordinate 243,534 downwards.
GACGGGCATGAGACAAAGAGCTCACTGATCAATTGTCATTTCCACAAACATAATAACCTCGTTCCAAGTACCAGAATACCTAACCTCCTAAGAGGAAGCCGATTTCGTAGCCATCCGCAAACATGTCTTGTCAAAGCACCTCCACCCTCCCAACGTCTCTCTTCAACAACGTCTGCGTCATCGCCAATTCCAAAATGAAGTTCCTGTCATGGTTACCCTGGATACCTGCTGCATGAGCATCACCTCCTCGTACTTTCACTGGACACCCGATAACTGCTATCACTACTGCAACATTACCGACTCCGGTGTGGCGGGAAAACTAAATGACTGTCTTCACAACACCCTCTCTTCAAAGGGCTACAATTTCAATGATTATGATTTCGCTTTTCCCAATGCCTCAATCCCAAGCACTCGAACTGCGGTCCCTGTGAGTTCTGCGACTTCCACGGCAGACGATTCGGGTGGGATTGTAATCTGGGTTAACTCTGGGGGTGGATCACCAACTTTGTATATCAACTCTCCTGAGTGGCCCAAGACAACTGCGAGCCAGAGCTCTTCTGGTTCATCGAGAGGTGTGTCCACAACTCGGGTCGCCACTAGTTCCAGTGCCACCTTGAAAGCCACGGCGGTGATAGCTACGCCAAGAGTATCGACTGGGAAGAGACAGAGCACGTCAAAAGGGGCATCCGCAGCTTCGGCCGCGAGCATGTCCAGTGCCGGGATGAAATCAACCGGGCCGGTGGCAACGCCAAGTGCGTCGAGCTTCGGCTCGCCAGGGACGGTTGGGACGTTAGAGGGGACACCGGTAATTCCAGTCGCCGCGGTGGCCAATTCCAGCTCTGGCTCGAAAGCGACAGGTGCGCCAAGTTCCTCCGGTGGAATGACGAGCCGAAACTCTTCCGCCAGTCCGTGGACGAAAACATGGAATAACTCAACCTCGAATCCAACAAATTTCAGTGCAGGGTTGAAAACAACATCGACGGCCCCGATCCTAGCTTCTGGTGGACAGAGAAGGAAGGTTGGTTGGGGTATCGGATTACTGACAGTACTTTTGCTATTGAGGGTTGCTGTCTGAAGTTGGTTAAGCCCGAGGACTTTAAGATGAGAAACCAAACTCGAAGAGAAAAACGCAGAACAGATGGAAAAAGTTCAGACTCTGCGGTTCTTGAATAGTGATTTAATGGATCATAGCTGGTATATAGAGGAATTCCACTTGGTCTTTCGTCAAATATGTTTTAGCTCCTTGAATATATACAGTTGCCTCCCAGAGAGCTCACCTCGTCTCGTGGATCCGTCGCCGGGTAAGGGTGCGTAAGGAACACGAGCGTTTGCAAGATTGGATTGTTCTAGGAGAAATTCTCATGAGGGAAGTCTCGGGAAAGATGGTTCTGCTTCTGATTCGAGGGTCGTTATCTGCGAGAATTGTATCGACTTGGATGAAGCAGCGAGTTAGAGTGGGAGGACACGTGCTCGTCGCACGAAAAAAACTGCCGTGCTGTTGCCATACTGATTACAGAGGGGCATGCAGCTCAAGGACGAGGATTGACTCTCGTTTTCCCGGATTATTCGGTCCGTCTATCTCGAGAAGAGGCGTGCTTGGTAGGACAACATGCTTCACGTTCGAGGGCAGCAAGGTGCAGATGTTCGACTACCGCCAATAGAAAGCGACAACATGCTGTGGCGTAATTATGCACATGCCGGTCCGACGACGTCTAAACTAGGTGGTTGGTATCCGAAGTTGGAATGGTGGCAAGCGGCAAGCAAGTAAACTCATGTCCGATGCCATGGAGCAGGCACCGATGACTAAGTTTAGATAAAGGTCAATAGTAGCGGCCGATGTGGAGAACGTAAGTGGCGGATATGCAGGGTCATGAATACCACCTTCTTCGTGATAGGCCAATAACGTCGTGTTGCGACCCACGCATGAGACCTAGAGCTTGAGAGTCAGCACCGTCAAGCCCGGATACGGTGAGGAATGAAAACAAATAAGTATCCAATATCAACACGTCTAGATATACCTCAAGATTTCCTCACCGTGCAGCAACTATCTATTTTGAAGCCGAGCAACATTCATCAGTCTGGAGAAATGGCTGATCAACGACACAACAGACTCAGAGAATTAACAGCACTTACCCCTCGTCGATTTCATATTTCAGCTAATCCACCTTTTGGTGTCGGCTTGCTGATCTTTGGCCACGAGAATGAAGACTATGACGAGGAAGGTCTGGAGGAATTGTTCAACATGGGTGACCAGATTCGAAACTGCAAGCCCGGGATTTGGACGTCCATAGCCCGAAAGCTTCCTGATACGCAGCCTGAAATGCCAGATCGCGAATGTATCCTTCGCTGGGTATCCGAGGGATCTATCGACATTTCGCAATCTGTTGAAGATTGGAAAGCATATGAAGAAGCGACTAGGGAAAGTGATGCAAATGTCAAACTTTCGGAGATCGTACCGCCAGGCACAAAATGGAGACGCTACGGGAGCTATTTTGATGATGGCGGCATTTGTGCCATCATATCCACCGAATACTTGACGCACAAAGCTGCTAGAGCTATCATGTTTGGAGACCCTGAAAGTGATGAAGAGCTGGACTTTGGTTACTACCTCGAAACATTGTCGTTAAATGGTGCCGATATCGGAGTGAGCGCAGAGCAAGAAAGATTCACCATTGGAGGGATGAACTGTTCGTGCCCATGGTCCGGTGTTTTGTGCCAACTAACTCGAGATCTAGTCTTCCAAGACGAGGTGGGAGGTCCTCCTCGAATTGCCGTCGCGGAAGAGAACGGGCAGGTGATCGCGGTGAGATTCTACGAAGGAGGCGAGGATTGGGAGGAGGAAGGTAGCGAGGAAGGGTTCGAAGCCGACGAAGGGGATGAGGAGGAGGCTGAGGAATAACTGCGGTATTGCGTGCATGGGCTCACGAAATCCAAGACTGCTCCTTCCTAGCAAACGTATCTTGTCAATGTCCGTCCGGAATATATAAAAGATAATGCCAGGTAACTTGTCATAGAGTCGAGAACTCGAGCAAACAAAGGATTTGCAACTTGATCCATGCTCGTTTCCCAAAACTCCACGGAGTAGGTGCAGACTGAGTCTCCCTCAATAGTTACTGATCATCCCACGGGACCTTGCCTTTCCTGGTGGCGTTATCAAGGTATCTTCTGGCATCGTACTCTAATTTCATGGGCATAGATCCGCAGTTCTAATATGGCCGCAGTACATCAATTGCCGGTCTAGAATCTTCAGCGGCGCTCTTGCCCTTCGCATCTAGTAGCCGTGATTGTCTACATTAATCGTATTTTCTGTTCTAGTTCGACGATGCTCTTGGACCGGGTTGGAAGCCGAATTTGTGGTAGCTGCGTGCTCTCAACCTTTCTTCTAGTTTCCGCTATGGTATATTCAACGCTCACTCCTAGCATGAATCAGTAATGTAGCTCGAAGCCCTCAGAACATCTTACCTCTCAATACACCCAGGCGATATCCATTAATTGATGTCCTCTCTCTTCACTCTTTCCGACTAAGCGATGGGGGATGAGCTGAGGACCAACTTCAATCAGGGTAACCAAAAGGCCCGTCAGATGCAGTGGAAGGTAGGTTTCGTGGAGAGGATCCTCAATCTGTCCTTGTCGCATCGGTAGGTCCTGGTAGTCAAGATGGAATATGAGTGCATGATGTTTGATTGAGCAGTTCCTGGCATGCTGAGATTTTGTAGTCGTGGTTTAAAGCTATCATGTGAAAGGAAGTAGTGCGAGGGTGAGGTCGAAGAAGAAAGGTGAGGGAAGAACAGCGCGTGAATCGCCGCGTTCTGGTCCAAGCGTTTTTGCTTGGCGAACACCAGGTCATGCTCTCTTCCTAGACAAATACTTGCCATTGCTGATTCTATTCCATATGCGTGGAAGTAGAGAATAGAGACTGCTATCAGGTGAAAATCTTCCGTTATTCTTACCCAACCATCTAAGATGGGTCTACCTAGGTCGGCAGTCAGCTGTGTATGTTGACACGTGACTGGGCTCTACCGAGCCTCCAAAAGGTTTCTCGGGAGAGTTGCAAGTATCGAGGATCATTGCCTGCAAGGTTGTTTATCCATAAAAGCCTTGCTCATACTGCATTGCTTCATGTTCGAAAAGTCCATGAACGAACGCGTTGATTTGGTTGTGAAGTAGTCACGTCCTCTTACTAAAAGCCGCTCTGCTCTGCAAATCAAGAAAGATGATTCCAGCCTCCATCTACCGTCTCCCACAGCAGTTCTCACTTTCTCCTGAATTCCGCATTCTCCAGAAATGACAGGTTTAGAGAAATAAGAAGAGAGAGAGAAATACGAAGAGAGAGAGGCCTGCATAATTTCACGTGTTAAAAACCCTTCCTTCTGAGGTTACTCAGGCAAAAGCAGGAAAAAAAGCTCTTACTTTTCTTCAGATAAACTCTATCTGTGCCAAAAATGCCTCGTCCTGCACGCAGATCTCGGAAAGACGATCACGATCAAGAGATTCTATTAGTAAGCACCTGACTTGCAATAGCGCCGTGCCGAGCCTAAGAAGAGGAGAGCGCCGCGTCTGCCCAACGCATCTCGACGCCCCACGCGGTGCTTGAAGAATCCAGGTCCATCAGGCCATCTGTCTTTTCACAGGTCGGTCTCGACGTCTCGTCGATCGGCCAGAAACAATACGATCCCACGGCGGCTGCAAGACACCGTTTGCACTGGATAAACTCATACGATGAAATGGTGCGTCATTGTCAGCCGATGCCCGTGGCGCAACGGTGCGCACGGCACCCTGGCGAGGCTACGTGCATGAGCCCCTCCATCCTCCACCGCCGAAGTCTCCCCTCTGGGTGTCGCTGCAAAGCCCTCAGCCTTCTGGGCCGACCCCCCACCGGAGGCGGTAGCTGTCGACGCGCCTGGCAGAAAAGCAGAGCAGCAGAGCAGCAGAGAACCTTACGTAAACCGTAGTGCCGTCGTCCAGGAGTCCAGGAGTCCAGTCATCGCGCGAGTAGCCCTCTGCATCCGTCCGTCCTATCCCGGCCCAGCACAACGTGCGATGAAGCGATGAAGCGGGCACAGTAAGCTGGAGGCATCTGTCGGGAGCCCATCCGTGGGGAGCCCAGGCCGCCGAGGACAGCGCGCGGTGGTTTGTGTGGTCCTCGACGCCTGCAGGACGAGGCCCCGGTGGCCGGTCAGGACCGCGTCGACCATCGACCGTCGACAGGCTGGGAGTCGGGGAATTGTTCCATGCGGCAGGCCACAAAATCACCCCACCATCGCAACCACCGCGGCGCGCTGCTCGCATCGACAAACCCAGAAGCTGCACGGCGGGCCCAGCTCCAGCAAATATCGAGCTCCCTCAACTCAGGATCAGGCCACCTTTGGCCACCGTGGACCAGCCTATCACGCGTCCGCAGAGCTCGCCCGTGCTGCCGCTGCCCCTCCAGAGCAACGTCCTCGCTGCTGCAATCTACTGACTGTGTATCTGCCTCCCTCGCAAACCCCATTTCATTTAAAAGGTGAGCCCGTCCGCGTCTCTTTCGTTTTCCCATTCATTCAATCAATTCACTTCGAGAAAGTCGAGCCACTCGAGAACATCAAAGATCCCGCTCGTTCTTCGAGGATCCCCCGTCCATCAACCGCAACAAATTGGTTGAGAACAATCTGATACACCTTCCCCACCCCACCTTTTCAAGGTATCCGAGTACTGCAAACACAATCCCGACGTCTGAGAAGACAGCCGCACAAATCGACACCATGGCACCAGCCGCAGACGAAGTCGTGGCCAAGAGCATCTCGCCCTATGGCCTCGCTCGGTCGACCGTCGAGGGAAAGCCTCTGAGCAAGGAGGAGATCCGCAAGATGGACGCCTACTTCCGAGCCAGCATGTATCTCTGCCTCGGCATGCTGTACCTCCGCGAGAACGCCCTCCTCAAGGAGCCCCTCAAGGTCGAGCATCTCAAAGCGCGTCTCCTCGGTCATTGGGGATCAGACGCGGGCCAATCCTTCACCTGGATGCATATGAATCGTCTCATCAAGAAGTACGACTTGGACGCACTTTTTGTCTCGGGCCCCGGCCACGGAGCTCCCGGCATCATTTCGCAATCATACCTGGAAGGTGTTTATTCCGAGGTTTACCCCGACAAGGCTGAGAACGAGGAGGGCATGCGAAGGTTCTTCAAGCAATTCTCCTTCCCAGGCGGCATTGGCAGTCATGCGACCCCAGAAACTCCCGGCAGTATTCACGAGGGTGGTGAGCTCGGCTATTCCATTTCACATGCCTTTGGGACCGTCTACGATAACCCCAACCTGATCACGGTCACGATGGTTGGAGATGGTGAGGCAGAGACCGGACCTCTGGCCACCAGCTGGCACAGCACCAAATTCCTCAATCCTCTCACCGATGGTGCCGTCCTCCCAGTTCTTCACTTGAACGGCTACAAGATCAACAATCCAACCCTCCTCGCCCGTATCAGCCACGAAGAGCTGACGGCATTGTTCGTCGGCTATGGATGGACACCATATTTTGTTGAGGGGAGCGATCAGGAGTCCATGCATCAAGCAATGGCAGCTACCTTGGAGCACTGTGTTCTGGAAATCAAGAAGTACCAGAAGCAAGCTCGAGAGTCGAAGAAGGCATTCCGACCACGCTGGCCCATGATTGTCCTACGAAGTCCCAAGGGCTGGACGGCACCAAGAAAGGTTGATGGGAAGCTTCTGGAGGGTTTCTGGCGTGCACATCAAGTCCCGATCCCGGATGTTGCATCAAACCCAGCACATCTGAAGGTATTGGAGGAGTGGATGAAGGGCTACAAGCCAGAAGAGGTGTTCGACAAGGAGGGGAAGCTCATCGCAGAGCTCAAAGACCTTGCTCCAGTTGGCAACGCTCGCATGAGTGCCAACCCAGTCGGCAATGGTGGTTTGCTTCGTAAGCCCCTCGATATGCCGGACTTCCGAAAATATGCACTTGGTCCCATCAACCCTGGTATCTCTAACCTTGGCAGCATGAGCAACATGGCAAAGCTCCTTCGGGATGTCGTTGCCAAGAACATGACCAACTTCCGTGTCTTCGGCCCAGATGAGACCGAGTCGAACAAGCTCGGCGAGATCTACAAGGCAGGCAAGAAAGTCTGGATGGCCGATTACTTCGAGGAAGATCAGGATGGAGGAAATCTTGCCATGGAAGGACGTGTCATGGAGATGCTCTCCGAGCACACGGTTGAGGGTTGGCTCGAGGGCTACATCCTCTCTGGTCGACATGGTCTCCTGAACAGCTACGAACCATTCATCCACATCATTGACTCCATGGTCAACCAACATTGCAAGTGGATCGAGAAGTGTCTCGAAGTTGAATGGCGTGTCAAGGTCGCCTCTCTCAACATTCTCCTCACCGCCACCGTCTGGCGCCAAGACCACAACGGCTTCACCCACCAAGATCCTGGCTTCCTCGACGTCGTCGCCAACAAATCTCCCGAAGTTGTCCGTATCTACCTCCCACCGGACGGAAACTGTCTCCTCTCCGTCACCGACCACTGTCTCCGCAGCAGCAACTACGTGAATGTCATCGTTGCCGACAAGCAAGACCATCTCCAATTCCTCGGCATGGAAGAAGCAATTGAACACTGCACCAAGGGTCTCGGCATCTGGGACTGGGCCTCCAACGACCAAGGTGTCGAGCCCGACGTCGTCTTCGCCTCCTGCGGCGACGTACCGACGCACGAATCCCTCGCCGCCGTCGCTCTGCTCCGCGACTTCCTTCCAGATCTCAAGATCCGATTCGTCAACGTCGTCGACCTCTTCAAGCTGATTTCCGAAATCGACCATCCGCACGGCCTGTCCGACCGAGAATGGAAGTCCATCTTCACCGACGACACGCCCATCATCTTCAACTTCCACTCCTACCCATGGCTCATCCACCGTCTCACCTACAAGCGTCCCGGACAACTCAACATCCACGTCCGAGGCTACAAGGAGAAGGGCAACATCGATACCCCGCTCGAGTTGGCCATCCGCAACCAAACTGATCGTTTCTCCCTGGCGATGGATGCCATCGACCGTATCCCCAGCCTGCGCAACCGAGCCAGCGGTGTCCGTGAGAAGTTGTTGAATCTCCAGATCGCGGCCAAGACATCCGCATTCGAGAACGGGATCGACCCGGAACATATCCGGAACTGGAGATGGCCGTACCCCAAGGCCGAGTAAGATGGAATAGAGAAAAGTTTAGTTGTTTTTCTTCTCCTTCGATTTGATTTCGGAGCTTGATAGCGGCAGTAAGAGATTTTGGATACTTGACTTGATTTGCTCGGATTGGTTTGGTTTGGTTTGGTTTGGTTTTTGGGAGGAAGGATAGATTTACGATTCATGCACGCACGCACCCAACGTTAATGATCGGTAATGCGGGTGGATGATAGCACGGCGTCTTTGTGAGGATACGATACGATCCGATACGATACATACACAGCTCTTTTCTACTCAATGAATGGATATGAGTTCTCCACACCGCTTTGCTCGTCCTTCCTTTCCTAGAATCCCCCCTCCCCACGATAGAACGAATCCACAAATAAAGGGAAAAAAGAAAGCAGCGGCAGCGATATATCTTCGTCCTGTAAATTTCTCTGTCTCTGTCTCGGTTGCACATCGCGTCCTTTCGTAGTAGAGGAGGAATTGGGCTTGTAGTCAAGATACGTACGTACGAGGGAGCGGTGCTTAGTCCTCGTAATTAAAAAAAAAACAAGCTAGTACGGAATAAGGTTAGGGTAGCCTTCCTGCCTGCCTTCCTGCTTGCCTGCCTGCCTGCCTGCCTGTCTGCTAGCTTACCTGCCTGCTTGCTAGCTAGCCGGATACGGTACGGTACGAAGGAGAGTTTTGTTGCACGTCGAGACCTGCAGTCCCATCCCATACTTCGTAATCCATCCCATTCCCGCTGCACTTGCTGAATGAACACTTACTTGCTGAATGAACACTTGCTTGCTGAATGAATAAATACTTACTTACTTTCTGAATGCTTACTTGCTTACTTACTTACTGGCTTACTTACTGAATGAATACTTGCTTGCTTTCTGAATACTTGCTTGCTTGCTGGCTGGCTGGCTGGTTGGCTGGCTGGCTGGCAATTTGATATTTGATATTTGGGTATTTGATATTTGATATTTGGTATTCGGTATTTGATATTTGGTATTTGATATTTGGTATTCAGAGCTAGCTAGATATTGTATTGGTATTCTTTCTCATCGCGAAGTTTGGGGTTGCGTATCGAGATGCGAGCGAGGATCCAGCCAGACATGGTAATTGTAATTGTAATTGTAATTGTAATTATGATTTTATTTTTGTTTTGTTTTGTTTCTTGTTTCTTGTTTTTGTTCTGTTGTTGTTGTTGCCGCCGCGCGACGTAACCTGACATACACATACATATATATATATATACAGAACCAGACATCGCAGTCATTCATTCATAATTCTATCTGTTTATTTATTTCAAAAAAAAATATTTGTTCCGATTGCGATATGCCCAAGTTAATAAAATCCTATCATCGGCCCCAAATCCTCGACGCATTAGTAAATTTCAATTTCATTGGCAAATCATCTATTTTTTGATGATTGAGTGAGTGAGTGGGTGAGTGGGCTTATTTATTGTATTGTATTGTATTGTATTGTATTGTATTGGCCGATAATGCATTTGAGGCGTAAATGGGAATATATCTATATGTATGTACGTGGTGGAATTCCAAGGCGGTTGTAGACGACGACGACGATGACGAGAACGAGAGTTGAATGAAGGAGGGCGAGAATGAGAATGAGATGAGACGGAAAACATGTGCTGATGCCGGGGGGGTGGGGGTTGGTCAGAAGTCACGGTGAATGCGAACAGCTAGCTACCTCACAGTCCTTACTTAAAATGCAAGGAACCTACCTACCTGCATCTTGACGTGATTACATATGCAGACGTATATATATTTTGGAAGTTACAATTGCGGCGTCGTTTCAAGGGGCTGTTTTCAGCGCTCGCTTATAATACTTTAATCGTCTCCCCTAATTCCTATTTAGAAGCCGAAGAAAGGGGGAAATTAAAACTATTCTAAATTACGAAAAAGTATTTGTCACGCAAACTTGCAGTGGTGGTAGGTATGAATAATAATAATAATGGTAGGGCCTGGCTACGCCAGGCCATATATATACAGCATGGGTGGTCATGTGACCACCGTGCAGGCAGTGCCGTAATAGTTTATTTGAAATACGAATCAATATCGTTTATTTATTTTATTTTATAAACCAGAATTCGAAAGCAATATAGATAGCTAGTACTCTAGTTTATACTCTAGCTGATACTCTTCCTCTCACTAATTATCTCCCAAATTCCCAATAAGTAAGGTTAGTGTTAAGAAATAGTATATCAAATAAGGATTATTACACATCGAGCATTCGACTCCGGCTCCACTTTCTGAATACCTTCATCGTGACCTAGAAGGGATGAAGTTTATACCTTCCTAAGGTTCCAAGCTTATGATTTATAGGACGAGATTTATACTGTGAGGGAAATGCGAGGGAAGGCATGATGGTTTGAGTCAAGTGCGATTCAGCTTACTTCTCTTTTATATCTCCGAAAGTCAGCCATTCATTTCATCGATGTCTTATTCTCGTCCCTACATTCTTCCTCTTCCTCTTTCTGACATATTACTTGACACTCTCGTCGTCATCCGTTCCTCCAAACCCGAATCAGCATCGCCCAGCTCAAAAAGTAAGGATCGTAGCAAATTAGGTAACTTAGTTCGGTCGACCTTCCTTCCTTCCTTCCCTACCAGTCCCCGTAGCGTTCGAGAACTTTCACCGTGGTCCCGAAGAAGAATTGTTGCACGTCGCACGCCACAGGGGCCAGTGGAGATGGCGTGGCATCCTGAGTGAGTGAGTGGGTTCGGAAGCTGGGTGAGTTCATCTCAGAGGCTGAGGCTTGGGTTTAGGCTCGGACTGAAACAGAGTGGCCAGTGCTGTCTCCTGTTCCTCTCCACCAGTCATGACCAACCAAATGATTTGGCTGTATAACATTCGAGAACTGCTGTGAATAAGAATTATAGAATGGCGCATGCTGAGACGGCCAGTGGAGATAGCGGGCTGGTGGAATGGCGAAGAATTTGGCTGGTTGATGGTTAGATTGAGGAAATAAAGAGTTCACAAATACTATTCTTAGGTACAAATACTCCTATTTTAAGGATCAGGTCTATAGAATTAGAATAGAACCTTTAGCATATTTTAGATTTATAAATTCGAATAAAATTCTTTTACATTTTTTATTATATATGTATATGAGATATAATATACATATAAAAGTTTATAAGTCTTTAAACGATGTTAAATGTTAAAGATAAATCTTCGTTTAAACTATTGTAGCGTGAGTTTTGGGCACGATTTGAGATTTTCAGCAGCTGATCCGCCAATCCGCTTCAGCCAGTCAGTCAGCTAGCACTTCTCTATTCGGCCAATCAGCGGAAATTTTTGCTCAGCTAATGATTGACTGGCTGACTTAACGTCCACTCTATGCCTGAGCGGGATCATTGGGCCTTCTGAGTGGCTCTGCCGGCTTGGTGATGATTTCATCCTAATCTAGCTATTACGTGGAATGGGACTTCTCCGTCCCTGGAGATGGGTGATTTCCTACACCGAAGATTTGGAATAGATGTGCCGCATGGTGCATGAAAGGGGTCTGAATAGTTCGTGCCGAAATGGGAAGCTCATTCGGTGTTGGTTCATAATGCACGAGCATTTCTTGGGCTTCACTCGGGCACGGTCACTCCATTTCACTCTCCTGTAACTTCTTAACCACTTTGGTACTCCAGCTCCGATCATCACGTATTCTCGTCGTTCAGTCTTTCTATCCTCATCCCTCACTTCATCGAGAGACGTCATCCGTACCAAACATCATTAAGCCTGGAGCCAAAACAAACTATTTTCAAAGCTTCACAAGGCGTACCGCGTAGGTTCTAAAGCATAACATATCTCCACGTCCCCCATCTCCTGTGACAGCACGCGAAAAGCATCAGAGCTTGGCACCATCTCCATCCCCTCAAATTCTCCTCAAAGGAGCTTCAAAAATGGTACGTTGCACATCGAACCTCAGCCCTCGCGGAGCTCCAAAAACAACTCAGAACGCATACCCACACTCCTCCACCCTAAATTTCCAGCTCCACCGCATCTCCATAGCACCTGCCATCACTGCAGTCTCCAAGAAAGCGAGCGGATGCTCAGGTAATGATCCGCGAGAAATATAAGTGCTTTTTCCTCCCAATATAATAAGAAGTTCTAATTTCGGAGCGGTACGGGACGGCCTCGTGCATTAGTGTATCTGCGAGATGCAACAAACTGCTTGCTGACGACCGTGAGCAGTGAGTTCTTTTCTCATGGTCTGTGTGTGTTGATGGCCTGGGCGGAAGTGACACGAGCTAGGCGGGATAGTCTTCATTCAAGTCGAGCTCGAACCGAGTGGCAAGTCGGAATTTTCCACAGACTTTCTAACTAGGGAAGGATAAGCATCTCTTCTAGTAGTAGTCCGAGAGATTCATGTACATACTCGCTTCTATCCATCCATCTCTCCATCCTCTTCTCCTCTTCTTCTTCGGGCCTCGTCATCATCCCCTAAACAAAGTTCTCACCTCACCCTCACCCGACCTCTCACCTCACATCACGCTCCCCTCGCCTCGCCTCGCCTCGCCTCAAACCATCAATCACCTCGCACCCACTCCCAGAGACCCACCCAATCACACCCCCTCAACCCTGCTCAACCCTCTCCCACGGGTCCGGATCCAATCCGGCACCCAGACGCCCATCTCATCACATCCCATTCCCCAATAAAGCTTTGTTGCACGTCGCAAAAAAGGGCATTCTGCGCCCCGCAAGGGCGTTCGTAGCGCCCTGGACGCCACGCCGTCTCACTTCACCCCCAATCAACTTACCCCTGCCGTGTCACTCCAGGTGTGCTATCTATACTTTTCGCTTGTGATGTATTTTTTGCTTTTGGGGGTCTGGACGTCAAGTCTTGGGTTGTTCGAGGATGATATCGTTTTTGGGTCTGTGGGTGGATGGGGATGGTTAGGTTGGTTAGGTCCCGGAGTTGGGCTGAAGTTGGGCACCAGCTTGGGTGAAAGTGGTTGGTGAGAAAGCTACGAGTGGAGTGAGAGATACGTAGATGGAAGCATGGGCCTTGCTATATACCGTGCGTGTGCGCTATGTGGGGATTGTGACGTTCCTGATTCTCTCTCTGCTTGGCATTTGCTTGCAGTGGAATATGATATTACCTTGCTTAAGCGGGCTTTGACAATCGTGGAAACTTGAGAAGTTGTCTCCATTTTCCAAGAATCTTGATTGTTAGGTTTTCCTTTGGTTTAAGTCATGTTGCACATCGATCCCAGAAAGCATCGGCTTAAACACTTCTCTCCTCTTGGACAGTCTAGTCGCACGATAGTCTTTCAGAGTTCTCCGTGATTCACGCCTAGCTCCGTCTCACAAGGTCTCCACAGTAAGAGACTTTTGTGGTACATCTCTATCTTTTGTCTCCACCGGAAGGTTCTTTTCCTGTCACTAGACCGGTGCTTATCTTTCCTAGATCCTACCCTCACTTCCTGGACCTAGGCTTAATTCGATACTTCGAAGCTCTGGTGCACGTCGTCTATCGGGCCACTTTCCGAACATCTTGGGCGCGGTTGCTTCGGAATGCTTGAACGACGTCAGAGAAAGAGTCCAGAACGGTAGGTTCTGATCTCATCTTTCTTTCTATCTTACTATCTTTGCTTAGTATGTTGAAGAGAGATGAACTATAGGGATTTTGTTGCACGTCGAGTCTGGCCTACAGTTGCACTTCTTCTCAACGTCTTCTTTCTAAATAGAACTCTAGAACTCTAGAGTTCTAGGTGTGAAGCTATCTTTTCGATTACAGAGTGCAGCTTATGAACACCCCAATAATAGCATTTGTTGCACATCGAATGAGTGATCTGCAAACTACTCTCCGCCAAGCCACATAGAGCGATCGAACTAAGATCTTCGGTTTCCCAAAGCTCTAGGCAATTCAAACAATGACATAGGGCCTTTTCTTGGAAGTTATTCTTGATCCAGGAAAGCCTGCAGGTAGAAAAAATCTGTTGCATATCGCAATGAGGATCAACAGTGTATTGCCTCGAAGGAGTATAGCATTGGATCGCTTGATCAGGGGGAAACTCTGGAGCGCGGTGAAGTAGTCCTTTGAAGATACGGTTAATCAAGATACTCCAGCTCAATTGTGGAAGGAAAGACCACGAGCCCTTGAAAAAACTCGTCCTCGCACAATAAAAATCGGTAGAAGATCTAGCATTAACGACAAATTCTCTGAGAAATGTTTTTTCCAATCGTTAGTAGGGTACCTGACACTCAGTTCTTCTCAGTTCTGCACCATTACTGTGGCCTTTAATAATACACTTTCTCGAATATTCGAGTGCTACAACGAAACCCCAAGCACTATCCGCCATAGCACTGCGAATTGGATGTGCATCAACCTATGGTGGAAGATTTCTGTGAATATTCTTCTCGTCTGACGAGAATCGTGTGGACTCGAGCACACTTGCTCCCATCAAGTAAGCGCTCTGCTCCTTGCAACGACAACTCTTGTAGAATGAAAATTACTTCTTTCACAGATGTATTCTCTTATGACGTTAGAATCTCATGGGATTTGAGACAGGTGAGAAGAGACGTACCGCACCCCGAACTACGATGTTGACCTCTACATTCGGGTTTGGACTTGGAACCGTAGCAGTAGATGCTAAGTCTACTACTTTGAGCACAGTGGGGAAATTTCAGCCGAAGGATTTCAAGTAGTTGAAACAGCAGAATTCTCTTATACTAGATGAGCATGCATCTCATTAAGGGTCCTTGTGGAGATGAACCACGAGAGAATTCTTTACAGTCGAAAGTAGCAATAAAGACACGTGACAACAGCTAGCCATCGCCGTGGCTACCTCACTCTGTCCAACTTCGATCCTTCTCAAGGACCATACGGAGAGCTTAAAGTTGAATTTTCTCCCTAACATCCCATTCTCATTGTAGATCCAGGCATGATAATGTGTATACTAGCTGTGGCATAGCGACATCAATATCATGTTTATATGTGCTGCGAAGCATATGCCTGTTATGAACAACTACTTTGAGAATGTTAATAATGGAAGTGTCCAAGATATTTCTAAAAACCTTGTAGAAGTTTTCCATCTCATTTAAAGGATGCGAACTCGACCAAACTCTCGAGTTCTTGCACGTCAAGTTCAGCCCTATGGATGCAATTTACTTGTAGGCGCTTATCGTTGAGATAGGAGTTTGGAAATATAGTTTTCTAGAACCCACTAAAGGCCAACCAATAAAGATCACAAATATGAAAACTGTTGCACATCGCAAAAACGATCAGCGAAAACAAGGAAATCCGCACAGCTGGAGGATTCGTCTAGTCAAGCCTAGGTCCCGGTCTTGTAGTTCTAGGCGGCTCTCTAAATGACGTGATAACCCTCCCAGACCAATTTCGGCTCCAGAAAGGTTGTAGACTAAGGATTCTGTTGCATATCGCAAGGGCGATCGGCGCTGTATTGCCTAAATGAAGAATAGTGAGAGTGACCTGAGATGGGGAGTTAGGAGAATTGGCTAAGGGCTATTTCATGAAGCCATGACGTTATCCTATGCTTGCTGCGTAGAGTTTCGATTCGGTCCTAGTCCTCACTTAGGTCCTGCTTCTGGGCAGACGCGTTAAACTTGACGACCACTTCTCATGGACAGCTGGCTTCAGCGAAAGGCATTAGCTGGATCGAAGGCTACTGAATCAAAGCTAGCCTCGCTTGCGCGATAAACGGTTCTGCCATCACTGTGTAATGATTGCTGATCGGTATATTAGAGTATCAACAGAAGGCGACCAGGCCGCCGGCCGTGTGCTTGAGGTTCCTGATATAAACCATATAGAAAAATATTGCTGATGCATTTCCTTATTATGATCAAAGACTCTCGTTCTGTTGCAAATTGAGAAACCGCCCAGAGCTGCTAAATTTCACTATGACTAAAACATCATGTTTTGTTGCACGTCGAGAACTGCGCCATGCAGCCAAGGCTTAGTCTATAGCTGGTATATGCTGCTATCGATTAAGAAACATTGGTATGTTGCACGTCGATAGTAGCTGAAGATTATAAATAGTTTCGACATGATGTTGCTACTTAAGAACCCCTAGCGCACCAAATGAGACGCTACTACTCATAGCTTGATGCCTCACACAGGAAGCCTTGGCATTTTGCATGTCGAGAGCACTTGGCAAGGCCACCATCCCTTGGCATTTTATGGCTCGCGCAGTCATCCTAAGATGTGGAATCGAGACGAGATATGCGATACTGAAAGCTTTTGTGTGACCGATCCATTCCAAGAAGTCTTGGCTTGTTGCACATCGAGAGGACTTGGCAGCCATTACTTGGCATGCCATGGCTAGAAGCAGTTTCTGCCTACAGTACCATTCCAGTGCAATCCTCTGCTTGTGGGTATGTTGCACATCTGCACGACTTGGCACTTGAATTCTGTGCATCATATCATACTGGCTCACGGTCTAAGTAAGGCAGTCACCCGTAGCCAAACCCTATCTATCTAGGACTGCTCACTCCCCCGCGTTACCAAGCACCCCCAAGTTGTGGCACGCCGGTGGTTTTATCACGTGACAAGACAATTCACTACCCTGGAAAAGGAGTAGCATGCGAGAAGCCCTGTCGCGTCTGTACTCAAAGGCGCGGAAGATCCCCCATCCTCGATCAAAATCTCCAAACACCATGCGGGGTCGGGACGAAGCATCTCGATGAAGATCTCGGGATGCGGAGGATCTTGGACTTTGTTGCACGTCGTACACGAAATGAGCAAATGTGTGTGCCGAGTTTGATAGTGTGGCAGGGCTGTTGATGTCGGCACACAAGAAATAAAATCTCAAACACAAAAGCAAACGCACACACTGTAATTCATAATCGTAATTTTAAGTCTTCGAGAACCACAATTGATGGAGAATGGTGGGAATAATCAAGGTGGTATGGGTTTAGAAAGCAGGCACTTGCCGTTTGTCGCTTCACGAAATATCAGCTCAATTGGAAAGGAAAGGATCGCAATGCAGCTCGAACTATGGCATCCAATTTCATTCCACATCAGTATCGTCATTGCTACTCATCTGACATTCTCTCTTAAGCCACTCGTCCTCAGACTCCTAACATGATTCCCACCAAACGGTATGGAAAGCAGAGAATCTCCATTAGCTTTACTCTTCAGGCTCTCATTCTCGAGCGCTTTCCTGATCGCTTCTCCCTGGCCACCACCAACACCACTATCCGCGCTACCCCTTCGACTCGTTATTTCCATTCCTCTTCCTGTCAACAATCCTCTAATCCCGCCTGCTTTCCTGGCAGGTAACTCACCGCTGCCTGCACTGCAAACGTAGAGTAGGTACTTGAGATTTGGAAGCGTTTGTCTAATATCCATTACCTTTAACCCTTGACTTTCGGCAAGACATTCGATGTTCTTATTTAAGAGGAAGACACCGTAGTCGAAACGGAAGCGCACAGCTCCTTTCATGTACAATGGAAATGTGCGCTGGTTGTCTTGTAAGATGGATACTAAGTCTTGAATTATTGAACGCGAGCCGTAGGGTGAGATGGGGTAGGACAATGGAACAGCGAGGTAGTACTGCAACATATCGACCAGGCGAGCAACATACCCAAGGGCGGCAGAGACGACATCTTCATCTGCGTCTTCGAAAGAAGAATTAGGTAATGGGAGGCCGCAAATCGTGAATAGTAGAGTATGTGAAGTTGGCTCTATTGGAAATATAGCTAGCAGTTCCTCACATATTCGTCTCCTTTGTTGATGGATTTCCAAAGTCGCATTGGTGAGTAGTGTCCGACATTGAGATAACTTGTCCTGGGCATTGTTAATGTCCTCGAGTACTTTTGCTTGGACCTCGTTTCCTGACTTGATAGCTTTACTCCTTGCCGCTATCGAAGCCTTGAGTTCTGATCGTCTTCGTATTGAAGCTTTCAAGAGCTTCCGCTCCGAAGTAACATATCGAGTTGCTAAAGCGACATCTTCTTGTGCTTGAGGAGATTCGTCCACCGGCCCATCGCGCAGTATCGCGTTGATCTGAGCAGCCAATTCTTCCCTTGTAGCTAACGCATCCTGTATCGACTCATCCAAATTGCTCAGCCGCATAAGCGCACTATACGAACTCGTTGGCAGTGTCGGTCCATCCTTTGGTCTCGGTGGCTTCGAAGCAAGGTCAATGGTATAAATCCCATCCACAAGATGGAACAACACACAATTCGGCGGAAACGCATGATTTTCCAGCTTCCCAATGAATTGTAAGCTCTGCAGCGAAACCAACTCCTCCAATAACGGCATAAACTCCTCCTTCCTCTTAACCCAAACCTTCACAACCAACGTATCCTGTCTCGTAACCGCCGGTCCCGCAGTCGACAAATCAAAGAATCGAAATGTAGGATTCATAGCCTTCTCGACCACCTCACTGATATATACCGGATCATCCTGTCCTTTGACATGTAAGCTAAAGAACGCATCCGCCATCCGACTGTCAATCACATCCTCCAGCTTCTTCTGTCTAAAATCCGGCGTCGCACCCACCCAATGCGTGCTTCTCCTCCGCGGCTTCGGCGGCCGCAGCTCGCTCGATGAATGCGCATGATGCAGATGGTGTTCTCGTTGTAAGTCTCGGAGAGCTTCGACTTTCTGTGGTGATTTGTTTAGAGCTGCATCGTCGATTGTTCGGCCGCGCGGACGAGAGAGAGTGAGGTTGCGGATGTAGATTCCTTGGAGGTGCCGGAGCTTGCGGTTATGCGGGAGCAGCAGAGGCCGCGATTGTTCAGCGGCCATAATGCTGTTGTGGACTGGGGATGCGTGGAGTGGTGTTGTTTGTGTCGAATATGGTTAGTCTTGGGCCCATGAAGGTTGAGCTAGGATGCCGACTATCAGCCTCGTCGTGCGAGGCTGTGACGCTTGATTCTGAGCTATGAATTAGTGAAGAATGTTGGCCGTAATTATTAAACTCGTAAAACAGTTAAATTATGTATTGCAAGTTACTCAATCACTTTGGAGAAATGGATTCGAGATTCGAACGATTTATATTCACTCCTGATTTTCACACGAATGTACTCCAGGTTGCACAAGTGATATGACAGAAGCACCTAGTGCATGTAATACAAATGCTCGTACTCCTATGAGCGCCATCAGTGTGACTATCCTCTTCCCGTCCCTAATTTACCTCCTCCCGCCAGATACCCTCGGCTTAACATCCTCATCCAGCACTTGATGCAGTCCAATCCAATTGGGACTATCAGGCCTATTTGCCATAAAGCCCTGGCTCCAATCATAACTGACCGCATACGCGAGCATTTTCCCATCAAAACTAAAATCCGTAGCCGAAATTTGTCCCCCAGCTTTTGGATACTCTTTCAACCTACACTTCCTTTCCTTGTCCCAGAATTGAAAGGTACCATCTGAGCCGCCAGTACAGAATGTGCCGTGAATAGGATGTGTCGAAATCGAATTAACAGTGTAAATGTCCATCGTGTTCTGGTTGGTGGGGGACAGGTTGCGGTGACATTTGAAGGTGTAGGACTTGCTATTTACGTATTAAGAAGCCACGCTTTGAGATATTGCGTTGACTGGGCTTACACATTGGGATCCTGATCCGCGACCCATTGAAATGCAGCTCGACCTTCAATACTTCCGATAGCAAATCCTGTGGCATCGTGAAAGCAACTTATAGTTCGGGTCTGGCATTTGAGCGGACTATTCTTTGCTTTGAAGATTTTCGTAGGCTGGGTGAGATTGACGATATATAAGTTCGTATCTGCGTCGCCAATTGCAAGGAGTGTGTCTTTAACATCCATAGCATAGACACGATCTTGCAGAGTTAGAGAGCCGGCAGGAGATCCTGTAGGTGTTCTAATATCCCAATATTTAACTGTCTTATCCCATGACCCCGTCACGATCATAGGTCCGTTTGAGTTAGGGTGTTCAAAGAAGCGAACTGATCGAATAGGTGCATCGTGGATCGCGACTGGAGTTGTTACATGAAGAGCCGTTTGGAGATCGAGGAGTTGTGCAGTTTTGTCTGTCCCTGCTCCAACCAGTTTTGTACCGTCCTAAGATATTCTCAGCCTTCGTCAATTTCACATGAAAATCGCATACTCTTGACCAGGCACAAGTAAGAGCTGGACCCATGAGGTCAATCGCCGCCACCCCTTCTCCAGAACCGCTTTTCGAAACATGATAAATTCGGACCTTGCGATCCCATGATGCTACTGCAAGATGGTTTGCAACAGGAGACCAAGCTAGATCCGAAGTACTATCTTCGGGTGGGGATACAAGCTTGGTATCTTTGCTCAAATTCCCAAGATTGGTTGGAGTGTTCCGTGCAAACATCTGGGGGAGTTGACAGAGAAGATCTCACAAGAATAAATAAAACAAGCCGAAGACATCCAAAAGATTCTAGAACAAAACAGAGGACCTTACCACACTTTATATGGACGTAAGCTTGGTGCTGCCTTGCATCATCGTCAAAACTTCATCGCATTCATCCCTAGCAGATCGAGGAATGCGAGGGAGCTTGGACCACTACACGTGATGACCCCTCCAAGCCTCAAAATGAGTCAATCACGACTGCATAAATTTGTTAGAAATTCACCATCCTACCTTTGCTGAGCAGACAATGGGGAGGGAGGGTTGCAAAGGAAAGTCGGATTCTCATGAGACGTGGGAGCCATACCAGCCATTATCGTCCCAACTGAGCCGACGGTCATTATCATCTAAATTCCTCTGCAGTACCCCGCCTAACTTGGGACTGGCAGAGAAAAAAATTTCAGAGGTGCTCTAGCCCCGTACAAAGCCAGCGGTTGAACGCAAGTGTTGCTCGGTCCAGCACAATTCTGATTTGATCAAACGTTAAGATCTTACTTCTAGAGAAGCACGTTGTGCAGCAAGAAGAGATGCCATAAATGCAATGCTGTCTATGTCGATGCCCATACCACCCAAACGCCAAAGAGACCATGTGCATGAATAACAAGCTTGTGATTATTTGTCCATCTTCATGTCGTCGGATAGGAGAGTAATGACTGGTGCATCGAGCTTATCCCGGCCCTTCAAGAAGTCGAGTTCGAGGATGAAGAGGTAGCCGACAAGAGTTCCGCCGAGTTGCTTTGCGAGCTTGCCGGCAGCTTGAGCAGATCCGCCTGGCAGATAAGGTTAGTCAAGGGTCCTTCTAAATTTGGGAAAGTCCGTCTGGCAGAAGGCTGAGACTAACCAGTTGCAATAATATCATCAACCACCAAGACAGTCTGGCCTTTCTTCACAGCATCAGCCTGAATTTGGAAGAAGTCTTGCCCGTACTCCTTATCGAAAGGGGCCTCTTCGGTGGGACCGGGAAGCTTGCCCCGCTTGCGGACAGGAGCAAAGCTTGAACCGAGTCTCAAAGCCAAGCTGGGGCCAAACAGGAAGCCTCGTGCGTCGAGTCCGATAATTACGTCTGGTCTAACCCCATTGTTGAAGGATTTGACTTGCAGTTCGAGAGCACGAATGAGTGAGGTGTGAATCGAGTGATCGGCGAAGAGAGGCAGAATGTCGACGAAGTCTATTCCAGGAATAGGGAAGTCTGGGAATTGACGAAGTGCGGCCCGTAGTTGGACCTTCGTACGGGCGAGTTCGGAGGCACTGGCGGCAGAGGAGGTGGGCTGGGACTCGAGTCTCGTGGCATTGTCCGTGGTGGTGGTGGTGGTAGTACTGTCTGCGGGAGCAACGGAGAGTTGTTGTGTGGACATCGTGAAGAGAGAAGAGAGAAGGGAGGTGAGGTGAGGTGAGGTCGGTAGTCAGATATGCAATGATAGAAAAAAATCCTGGGATGGGGAACGCGGCGGTGGCCCTAGGATTTGCTTCTGGGTTGGATTGGAGCACGACCCGGAGCGATAGTGGGCTCCTAATTGGCCTGGTGGGCGGGAGGCCAGGGGAGACGGCTCGAAAGAGCAAATAAGGGAGGTAGCAAGTATTGCAGTACTGCTCGAAGAGGCCAAGCCGGAGCGTGGTGCGGAATCGACGTGCGCGCTGTGCTGTGCGGCGCGCGACTGAGGAGTGGCAGAGGCCGAGGAGGATGGGGTCGAAACAAGCAGCAGCAACCACCGCAAATGCGCGATGAGACGCCAGCAGCGACTCGAAGGCGTGATTCCTTGGAACAGCGAGTCCCCAGCGTGTGAGTGGTGAAGCCGCGCTGCTGGAGGGCAGTAGCTCCGCTGGGTGGTGCCTCTGGAAGCTCTCCCGTCTGCCTGCGTGGTGCGTGGAAGATTATCAGCGCAGATGCAGACAGACCAGACAGAGCAGGCAGACTTGTCGGTGAGGGTGAGCGGCGCCGCGTGGAGGCACTGGAGGGGCACGCAAGGGTCTGCTTAGTTTGGGGACTGACTAACGACGACGATGATTTGAGGTGTGTACTTCTTCCGGCCCCCCAACACTTCTATCTACCTTTTTGTGATGGATCTGCGGAGGTTATCTGCAGCCCTTCAGATATCGATCTGTAAGATCGATATGGTCATCATTCACAAAAGAGGCACGAAGGGACGCCAGCAACCCCAATTCACTGCTGTAGGTTACCTACTGACGCCGACGCCGGTGCCGCATCTCAAGGTACTGCACGGTACCGACCACGAACTCGACCGTACGCTCTATACTATACACAGCTCTAGATCACCCTTCACTCCAGAAGAATACTCGACGCCAATCACTATGGAGAGCAGGCATCTCACCATCCACACAATGTAAAACAATACGAGCGAGTTCTCTCCCGGCACCTCTCAACCCGTCATCGAGACCACCAACGCAAATTTGAAATATATTTTTATATCTCGACCAATTTAGCCATGACACAATGTTTCACCCATGAATGCATCACCCCATCCCCACTATCTCACCGCACCGAATTCCGGAACCCGTCGAAGTGCATCCTTCACCATGGCTTCTCGCAGGACGCACTCCATCAACGCCCAAAAAGACCGCAGCCATAAAAAGCATTAAGCCGACGAGGGGAGGGCTTCTCCAGCCAATCAGCGCCCGCAGCAAGGGCTTCTGGACTTCATCCCATCTGCTGGGTGGGTTGGGCTTGAGACTTGCCCCACGCTGTGGCTTACCGCACAACGCCATCTCGAAGAGTCATCGACGAGGTGGCCGGCCGTTGGACGCGATTACTCCATCTGCTCTCCTTTCACATGCTGTGCTGTGGCCCTATGGGGCTGATAAGAACATTTTCAGGGTTCCTCTCGCAATTGCATCTTTGCATTCCGCTCCCACGACCTCGTCAGAGTCCCTTTAGCCTCGAGCTTTTAGTCGTCGAGGGCAAATCCAGTCACCAAAATTTCTTCTGTGCTGACCGGAAAACGTTCCATCCCCACGTGGCTAAGCTGCTGAGTGTCGAGGAAGCTGGGGACACCCTGAGGTCCAAAGCCATCGCTGACTCGACAAATAAGGAAGCTCGCGGGAATGTGGAGGCAAGTCGAAGCTAGAAGAAATTGTAAAACAGATGCAACCACATCGTTAGCATCGTTACACGACCCAAACTCTTAGAAAACGCCGCTGAGCAAGGGGGCGCTTCGCTCTGGCCGAAGAAGGTGCACGACATTGCATGCTTCACGGACAAAAACGCTCAGTCTCCGTATCGATAAGGAAAACAGACGGTCAAGACGAGACCAGACCAGGCATCAGCATCTGACGCGAACGAAGTCCCCGGTCTTCACCGTAGCCCATGAGGTGACTTGGGTAGCATTATCTAGCTCATGGCCGCATAGCAGCGGGTAGGACTGGAGCGCGAATAACCTGCTCCTTGAGTCCGCACCACTGAGATTGCAGTCTTCCTAATTGATACTCTATCACATCGAGATCGATCACGTGTCAGAGGCTAAGCTCCTTCAAGGTTCTGGTGGCCGAGACCATTCTCCCCGGTTTTAAGGTACCCGTTAACGTTTGACTGTTCCTGGCATGGTTCCACAGGATCTCGCACTTGTATCCAGAGTCTTGCCGATTTAGTTAATGCTTGCTCGCATCGAGTTCGAAACCGTGTGGAGCATAACAGCAAAGCTTCTCCTCCATCCTTGAACCCTCCAAGAAATAGACTCGGCAGTGCGCGGGTCGGAAGAGCTCAAGAGTGGGCCTCGCTCTCAACAATGCAACATTGCGTGTTGCGAATAGGCAAAAAAGCTGGGTGGACAGTATGTAATTAGAATTATGAATAAACAGAACAGAATCCGGCCGCTTCCGGCGCTGTTTGATGACTCCAACTCCAACTCCAATTCCATATTATGTTCTCCACCATCTTCTCGACGCCTGTGTCTGGTATAAAGCAATAGCTATAGAATCGTCATTGCCTACATTAAAAGTCTGGCTGACATCACTCCTTAGGTAGCAGTTACCGCTGGTCTAGCCAGCATTGAACGTAGCTCCTCGACAAGTGAGGCATTTAGGATCGTACGCCCCTAAGGGACCGCTGTTGAGATACGGTCCGTCTAGATGTAAACTTGATAGGATTTCAAGAACTCGCTTTCCTTTGTATCCGGGTTGTGAATCCTTGCCCTACATAGGTGGTAGATTGTGATGTTCGGTGACGACCGAGGTATGTTGAGAAGACCTGTCAACATTCTCAGACCGAGTAGACCTCTCTATACTTTCAGCGCAGTCGTCGCCCTGTAGACCATCATGTGCAGACAATGGCATGATAACGAAGACGTCGAGCAGAGAAAATCATGTTCAAGTACTGAAGGATCAGAATCATTTTGACCAGTGGCTATCAGAGATCAACAATGGACTTGAATCAGTTTTGTCGTGTTCGTAGGTTTGTGGATCTGATTGTTCAAAACAATGAAAGACTGGCCAATGACGTCAGAGTATAAAAAAAGGAAACGAAGATGAGGCTGCGATACAATATTGGAGTGAGTACTTCTCGACTCTTATGGGGTGCCGTGGCTTCACCTAAAGATTCCCCCATACAACCAGTATGGTTGATTAGGTAATAGTAGTGTTGACAATACGGAACCTCAACCTATTCATCATACAAGGGCTTCCTAAATCAGAGCTGGCAAAGAACCTGAACACTCGAGAGGTGCGGATTCGAATGGCGCGATGGATCCGAGACGGTAGCTCGACTCGGCCCCAAGTCCAACCGTAAACACTTATTTCTGAGACATGCGCAGTGAGAAAGTTCCTCGTCTCCTAAAGAGAAGGTCAAGAAAAGGAAGTCAGGAGGCAAAACGCAACACGTGAGGACTCCTTATTCGCGTGTCAATATTGTCATAAAAAAGTTTTACCGGGCTTTTACCGGAATCAGAATCGTAGATAAGTCTCACCTGCTCCGTCGTTATCTACACACGCATCTTTACGTCTGTACATAATTCGAGTTTACGGCCAGGCAGGAAATGGAATGCCTTCCTTCTTTGACTTTCAGCAAGGCAACGAAGGTCGCGGTCCGGCAACTGATAGCTCTCCACTACTAGGACGTTTCCGTGCGGTCCCGGACGCGCAAAGGCATGGCAGCAGAAGCCATCGCAATAGCTTTCTAGGAACATGGACTGGCAGAGGATCTGGCTGGGGATATGGGGCCTCATTTGGTGCCGATGACGATGAAGATGACTTGCTCGAAGCAGAAGATATGGGGAGACTGCGGCGATGGGGAAGGACACAACGAGATCTCTGGCTAGAACCAAAACAGGCTGTGGTGTCTAGGCTCGTGGACAAATGGTGGTCAAGATGGGCATTATTGGCTGTATTACCAGCTGCTTTAGTGAGTTGCGTATACGGATTTAATCCTTCAAACTGTGAGGAGAAACGAGCAGGACTGACCGTTTACAGGCAGTTGCATGGTGTGCAGTACCGATCCCGCAATATGAAATAAACGACGATGATTATTTGGACGACGTCCTCAATTCAACCTTGCTGGGACACAAGACTCCGGGTCACGGAGCTGCACGTGTCGAGATCAACTTTTGGTTCTTCTTGTTCATCTACTATGGACTGTATAACTTGACGGCCTTGATGTGGGTAACGAAAGTGTTCAACATCTACAGTCTCAACTGGTACGTATGCTTACCATCAGTTGAAGTATAGGCGCTGATTCTCTGGTAGGTGGCCAGAAACCTTAGGGTTTCCCCTCACAGTTTCGTTGCTAGGCATAATCTCCCTAGCAGTACCTATACCGATGTATTACTTCACTGATCTGCGAGAATTCACGGGCTACAACACACTATGGATATGCTGGACGTTCTTTACGATGGCTATGCCTCTTATGTTGGCGTTCGGGATCCTCCTCAATCACGAACGGCATCTAGGACTTCGTAACTCGCTCTCAGAGACACAGCGTATATTCACGACGTCTTGGTGGACTGGTGAGACTGAGACCATTGCAGTAAGAAGTCGTCCTCGAAGGGCAAATCTTAACCAATCTCACTTTGACCCAGATGCACCTCTCGAGGTGGCTTTGGCGACAGGTAATGAGAATATGCGAGAACGCAACCTGGCTCTCCGGAAGCGATGGATTCCCGCTAGTTTCATGAGATTCATATGGTTCTGCGCTGCACTTTATGTCGCTATGATGGCATATGTGCTAGGAGAAGCATACGCTGAGACCTACCTGAGAACTTTACCGCATAACACTATCCAGACCATTGTATATGTATATACTTGGGTCTTAACCATAAACTTGCTAGACGGCTTAACGGGATGGATCCTAGGCGGCAATGAAGGAGAACGAGTTGGCAGTTATCCTCTAGGATGGGTATTCAAACTGTATGTTTCTCTACTCTTTGTACGACGACTTGCTGATAACAGAACAAGATATTATTCCCTAACGTACCAGACCTATGTTCGAGCTCTGTACGCCCGCCTACGCTCGCCTCAACAGTTCATTCTGCTCCAAGTCCTCTCATCCAGTTTTCTCATTATCCTCTTTCCACTTTCAATGTCGAGACCATTCCACTATGTCCTCTCGGTTCTTAGCATCAACGGCCAAACAATACAGCAATACCAAAAATTTTGTGCTCGAAATATATTCATACGAGGCCTTTCCGAAAATGTCTCAATGCTCGCATTCCTAGGCTCCATCCTGGTTTTGCATTATGGAGCCAATAAAAATGTCTATCCATATTTTGCATTCGATAAAGAAAGCACACCAGCTCCTCCACCTACGGACGGTGGGATCCCCATCAGCGATGGATCCGAGTACGATTTTGGATTGACGTTTTATGCCTCTATGGTCACATGGGCATGCGAAATGGTAGCAGCTTGGATAGTGAGAAGAATCATTTGGTACGGTTGGAAAATAAACGTCACCGGAGAGGCAAAGCTGGATCTGGGAACATGGCCGGAACTCTTACCCACAGGCGTGGTGGTCATGTTTCACGTGCTTCAGAATATGTTGTTTTCTATTGCGCGGTTGAAATTTCACTGATGACACAACGTGGCGTTATGAATAGTTGGAAATTGTCGGTTTGAACATTTCAGCGTGGAGTTGGAGGATCCTTGATACCCTTTCGCGAATCGTCCTCAATGACTTCGATACCCATAGATAGTTTAATGCAGAACCTTCATAATAGCCGGTCTGAGACCCGGAAGTATTCATATTCGCCTGATAGTATGGCTGCATAGGAGATGAGTTACAAGTGAAGATTTCTTTGATAGTCCTGTCTTACACGTTCCTGTTTAGCTACTCGATACGACAATTCTCCAGAGACCCGAGCCTTCCAGAATCCGGCAGTTAGAGTTCACGCCTCTCGTGTAGAACATTCGCTTGGTGGCTATGGCTTCGTGTGCCTTCGTTCGCATATTTAGGCGCGCGACGATATTGCTCTTCACCTTGCAAGCGAGGCGAACTTGATCCTAATTGGACAACGCGTCAGCTCAGCCGCTGGTAGGAATAATTCGGACTCGGTCAACGCATTACAGCAACAATTACTTTACAAGAAAAGTTGCCTGGATGGTGGAACAGGCAGAGATCAATCTTACATGAAAGTGTTTTCCTTTTATACCAGTATTCCGGCTCCCAATGGTTTTGTTATCGAACTCTCCTCCATCTTTGATCGATAAACAGAAGTGCTTATATATTCTGTTGGCTAATTGTATATTTTGAGCATGATGCAACAACGGGGAAGCTTGTTACGTGATGTATACTTATTCTTCGTGTTGTCTTTTTCTTTCCAAGTCTTCTTCGCGAATTCTAGTCCAACTATAAGAAGCACTGAGGAATTCCGGATCGAGGGAGGCAGTTCGGGATTCTCACTCCCAGCAGCGAAAACCACGCTTCCCGAAAACAGAGATTTTCACTCTGGCAATACATTGACGGCAGACATACCAATGCGAGCTGGTGGAAGTGGTAACTAGTGGGTTATCCCTCGTGTCTATCTTACGAACACGTCTGACATGACAGTTGGTACCTCACCATCACAGTTGGGTCTCCAGGCCAAGATCTCCCTGTCATAATCGATACTGGCTCGCCTGATTTGGTCATCCCATCTACACTACTCGACCCTTCACTTCGGGGATCCGCAAAAGTGTACAACATGACTTCTTCCAGCACAGCAAAAACCGTTCCAGGCTATAGCTGGCAAAACTGGTATGCAGATCCCAATGATCCAGTCATCATCAGCGGTATAGTTGTGAAGGACGTAGTTTCTCTTGGACCACTTTCTCTTTCCAACTTCAATCTTCAAATCGAAAATTCCACAAATAGAGGGAACCAACTAGACTCGTCCCTCTTCCCAGTGTCCATCCTCGGATTGGATGCTAGCAGCCGAGACAGCCAGTCTACTAGTCCCAAACCAACTACACGGTGGCTTGCGGCCGTCATGTCACATGTTACTGGTGAGTCTGCTTCCCTTTCGATTCATGCAAGTTACAAGTATCGTATTGTCACAATAATATACGTTAAAAGAAATCCACTGATATTTCCTAGAGCCCCTTTTTGCAATCGACTTCCAAAGAACTAGATCGAATGGGACCATCGACTTCGGCTTCATCGACAAAACTCGGTATCTAGGGGATATTACTTATAGTCCCCTCGTCGCCAAGGATCCACATTCCAACTGGTTTTCTCCATGGAACGTGACCATCACGGGCGTCGGCATCGGCGATACGTTCTACACCTCACCATTCAACGTGGTCCTTGATACCGGTGGCGATCTGATGAATTTCCCAAGATGGATTCTCGATCGCTACTTCCAGGATGTTCCAAACCTCAACTGGTGGGAGGGTGGCCAGACGTACATCTTCCCATGCGGGACGAAGCTAAATGACTTGGCCTTTGGTTTTGGTGACTCATACCAGGGCTGGATTCCGGCGGATCATATTCACGTTTCTGATACCGGCACTGGGCAGAATACTTGCACTTCGAGCTTGGTTGCGTGTACTGGAGCTTGCTTTTGGGGATGGTCGATTATCGAGTCTCAGTTTGTGGTCTTTGATTATGGGAAGCGACGGGTTGGTTTTGCTCAGAAGCAGTTAGGTTGATTGTAATTTGGGCTAGGAGTCCGGTGTGGAACGGTATCTTTTCGATGAGACAGGCGCACAGGTTGGTTGAAAAGGGGACAGGATTTCGAAGCTGATTTGGGGATGTCAAGGATTGGCGTTACTGGTTTTCATGTTTATTAATGCAACATTTCCCCTCAAGGGTCTCTCCATCTGACTGACAATTTGAGAGGAAATGCGCCAAAATTGCTTCGCAAATAGTAGGGACACTCAATAGATAATACTATCCGTACAATACATTTCAAATACTAGTTTTCACGTAGAAACAAACAACTAAACGCTCATAACGTAAGTCTAGATCAGAGTCTGTAATGTCCAAACTCAGATCCAATCAGAAACGCAACTTAACAGTAAGTTAACACAACTTCTTACTATAAAGAAAGTATCTATAGCCGAGCGAACGTTAAAAATCCCACGTTGCAACTCAAGAGAGCTATAGAAACTTAATCTAGAAGATATCGAAGCTCAGTATCATGGAGTCCAAGCCACAGGTCACTACAATGCACCCAACGGCCGTTCAGCTCCACACCATGATTAGAGCTCTCTCTGCTTACTCGTTCGAATGCCTATGAAATATTTCGTTATATACTCCTATACTCCAGGCGACAAGGCGTCACTTTCTAACTCACAGTAGTAGAGCACTGCAAAGTACTAGAAAGTAATACAGGGTGTGGAGAAGTGCAGCAGGGGTAGTCAGGTATAGTGATTCTTTGCGTTACGGATATTGAGAAAGGAAAATATTTAGCAGATGGTACTTTGGGCGAGACAGATATTCGCACTTGTGACGTAGAGTGTTGAGATGCACAGACAATGGGCCGAATAAAAGTCCTTCAAAACTTAGACATTGAGAAAGAAAATAGCCACAAAATACTCGTTTTAGTGTGTTAGACATTCACGTCCATAATGCAGAATACACGTAGAGACTCTCCAACAATGGAGACCCTAGGAATTAAAGGTCCCATTCTGCGCTCTAAATGTTTCGTAGATTACACATATAGACAGACGACCGTATTACCGAACAGTATCATCTATGCTCCCATCCCTCTTTGCCCCGAAACGCCCTCCTATTCCACCGAATCCACTCAGATCTCTCCTGAAGAACTTCCCAATACTCTTTAGATTACCCTCTACCGTAGCCTTTGCCTCCTCACCTAGAGGACTTCCCACCCTATCACCAACACCCACACCGCCTACACCAGCAGTTCCCATCCTCTCTACCCCGTCTCTAGCTGCGCTGAATAGCTTCTCTCCAAACCCAGCTGGATCGAATCGAGTCTGCAAGTTCGGAATTCCAGAAGCCGCTCCTAGTGCTGATGCGGCATTGAGTCCCAAGCCACTGCTGCCGATACCGCCTGCGTTCATGAGCGGTGTTAATAGCGGACTCATCGGAACGAGGTGCTCGTTACTCTTTCCGTCTCTATGGATGCCGAACAGCTCCACAAGGTGAGGCTGATCTTGTTTCCTTATACCTTTCAGTTCCAGAATCTTGCGGAAGTTGGTATCGGAGCGATCGCCAATATGGATGAGGTATGCCTGGACGAGACCTTCTGGTGGCGAGGGACGGACTTGGAGAGTTTTGAGGAGTGGGTCGAGTCGAGCCATGCTTTGGTTCACGCGCTTCACGAATCCAGCTTGTGCTGTAGTAGATGCTGAGGCAGCAGAGGGTGAATGTGCGAGCAGGGTTGTGAGACCTTTTGTGAGGACGTATTTGTCGAGCAGCATCTGGAAATGATCAGTACATGCACAAGATCAATTCGGGAAAGGAACTTACCTGTTCGGCACCAACCTCTGAGACCGGCCGGCATTGAACGATGTTCGCAATATATGCCGTTACCAGGTGCTCGACGAGGTTATCGCAAAATGCTCTGGCATACTGCTGCTTCGCTACCAGGGGTAATATCTCCTCTGCTTGAGTATTGACATGCCGTAGCAGTTCAGCAACATACGAACTCTGATCACCCACACTTTCCATCTTACTCCAGTTGGTATTCCTCATTTCCCGCCATGATGGTTCGCAATTGACTTCGACTCTGTGAACTAGTCCCAACACTGCAGCGCTGGCGACACCCATGAAAGCATCAGATTGCGAAGACAAGTCAACTTTGGCGACAAAATCATTATCTATTCGCTTCTTGATATTCTCTTCTAGTTGTTGTGTATTCGTATGCCAGTAATCGGCTGTGTTGAGCACCAATATCGTGTTGTTGAGGCTTGAGCCACCAGGAGCTTGCAGAAAATGCAATAGCACCTGCTGAGCATATTCGTCCAGATACTTTGCCAAAGTTCTAGCAAGATCCAAGAGTTTTTCGCCGGTTGATAGCTTGGCACATTGTGCCAATGTAAGTTTGTAAAAATGAAAGAGCTCGATGGATGAAGGTATCACAGCTTGAGGATTGAACTCCTCGTCGGGTGGTATTAAAGGCTGGTTCCGGTATTTCGGTATCATGGCTGCCAGCTGCTTGTCCTGAGAATCAACCCAGAGACTAAGATACGGCTCAAAAGCCTCTGAAATTGACCGATCGAAAGTCTGTGGCTTTTCTTCCACTGAGCTGAGCGTATCTATGCTTGCTCGGGGCTCGCTGGCGAATCTTTTCTCCAGACTGTGTTCAAAGTCCATCGTCTCTTGAAGACAACTCAACAACAAGTTGACATCAATCTTCCCACCTTCGGGCCGTCGCATACTTCTCTCCAAGATGCCCTTAAAATCATCTCTCGTCCCTTCACAAAACGCATTCGCCAGAACTTCATTGACCCTCCACTGCACCGGAAAGAGGGCCGCATGCTCATCCTCATATGTCTTCAACATCCTCCTAAACCAACTATACCTCCTCCCAATATTGTCCAAACTCCCCGCCTCATCATTCCCCCTAAACACCTGCCTATACTCTCTCAACTGCGTATTGACATACCACGTCACCAACCTCGCCCTCGCATTCTCCCCTAGCGCATCCATAACCAAACAAGCCTCTCCCAGCGTACCCCTCTTGCTAGCAACTTCCCCTTTCGCAAACGCGATCTCGAAATCCTCACAGACTTGCTCTAGCAGTTCTCGCTGAAGCTCAGCCACGTTCCGACTCAGTGTCGCGATCTGGTCGATGCTCCTATAGCTATTGAAATGCCTCATGAGCTGCAACACCGCCTGCAACAAGCTCGCACACTCCCTATACTGCCTCGTCTTCGCCAGACCTCTCAATTGCTCATATGCAGTTGTAAGCATCTGCAACCGCTTCAGGGCTGTCATAGATAAAGTGAGGTTCCGTTTTGTGCCATCTAGACGCTTGATATCGGCTGTCATGGACGTGATCGTTTGCTCGGTCTCGATTGCGCGTGTTCGTACGGTCTCGATCTTGCGGAAGAGCTGCGCGAGTTCTTCTTTCGCGGATTGCATGCGAGCGAGGCTGGAGTCATCGCTGTAGGCTTGGGCGGCCACAAGGGAGGAGATGCTTTTTGAGAGGTCATTTTGGTGGGTTTGGAGGGCAAGAGCGGTTTGGTTTATGGAAGCAAGGGTGGAGGGGTGGGAGAATATGGTATTGAGGTGTTCGATTGGGTCATAGTCAACTAGAGGAGGAGAGTAATCAGCTTAGGGTCAGGTTGGAGAGGAGTGAGGGATGGAGGTAATACCAGCATCCAAGGACGCCGGCGCCTTGCCGGCGCCGTTCATGCTGTTTTAATTAGGTCTATCGGTTTATGGAGCAGTACCTGAGCTTCTCCAGAGTGCATGGAGCATGTAACTAGGTTGTTGAGTGGTGATTGATATTCTTGTGAGCTGCTGAGGTGAAGATGTCGCGTGTTCATAACCTCGCATAACCCGGACATAACTTTATGAAGCGATGATAGGAGTTCCCACATGCCAACGCCAGAGAGAAAATCGTTTGAATAGTTTTGTTCAGGGAACAAGAATAATGTTTTTATTTCAACACAGTTTTGTGAAGGTTCATGGAGATTATCTAGACGCTCTTATATTCGAAGTCCAAGTCTTCCCACGTTCCTGAAGTCGAGGCCACAGAAACCGGTCAAGTGATGGACAATATTACAGCAGCATTAAAAGAATATGAATCTAGTCTATCTATTCAAATATATAACTTCCCCCTTTTAACTTTCGTAGTCTCCTCCATCCTAGCAAAAGCTAATCGACCAACCTGGCTAGTTCCTCCATCAAACTCACTCACATCCCCCAACCTAACCTTCATATCCTTCACCAACTTCGCCTTATCCATCCCATCCATATTTATGCCCACATCCGGCATCCTAATAAAAGGACTTTCCTTCGCCAAACTCGACACAAACCCCAGATAATCCGGGACAATCGTCTTCCTGGAGAAATAAACGCCTGTAATCGCCGCCAGCAGCATCACCAAATCAGAGAGAAGAAATATCATCAGCCAAGGGTAGAAAGCGAGGTAGACCTGAGCGGCGTTGATTTGGTTGGCTGTGACTGTGAACGCAGCTGTTTTGTTTTGAATCATGGTGACGAGGTCCGTATTTGTTGCTGGGACGAGACTGATGTTGTTGCCGCCAGTAGGCATGGCTGTGATATTGTAAAGGGGAGTCTCGATGACATACGTTGTGGAGTTCCACATGCTTCCATGTATGAAAGCATTTACAAGCTGGCCAAGTCGATCTCCAATATCTTTCAGAGAAACAAAAGCAAGAGGTGTTTCGCCCTCGTTATTTGATCCCGAATTCGGAGTGGAAATTAGCGCTACTCCAGATGTGGGATCAATTAGCCAGTTCTGTAGCTGATTGACAGCACGAAATTGAGGCGTCGAATTCTGCAGAAGGGCCGTGAGCCCCAGAGCTACATCGTTGAAGCTGAGATAGGTGAGCTCTGGTGGCATATGTGGTAAAACAGATGGTCTTTGAGCAGTGACCTGACACTGCTGGGTTGTTGAATCTTTACTGCAAAATATTTCGGATTCGACATATTGTTGTGACGGCGTGCAGTACACGGTCGTTACGTTATCCACCCCATCAAATTCTTGAAAGACCAATGTGCCGTTCGTGAATGTGGAGTTGGAGAGTGCTGTCGACAGACAATCGGGACATGATTGAGGATATACGTAACTTAAAGTATCGTTGCTGCCCAACTGGGTGACATCTTCACCCTGATATCCAATAGCCCAAGGATTATCTTGAGAGACATTTTGATAGCTGAAGAATGGGCCATTCGTTGATATCAAAAATCCATGAAAATCAGATGTACCATCAGTGGCATTCGGGATCGGGAAGGTGGTCATGTTATAACATGACAGCTCCATATAGGTAGACTCCATCGTGAGGGTTGTATTTCCGAACCCAATCCCAGTCATTGGAATACCAAAGACAGACGAATAGACTAAGGTGCCGTTGTTGGCCGAGGTTGAAACCCAGCCACTGCTATCCTTGGGCTCTCCTGCCGAGGAAATACTGGAGAAGTAGGGGATCTTTACATTGCCCCAGATGTCCATACTGCTTTGCAAGACGGCCGTCGGAGCGAGCAAAGAAGAACTAAAAAGAATCGCGAAGCCGCTAAACCACTGATTTTCGAAGTCGCCTGTGGGGGAGGAATAGCTTTGTTGCCTTGTGTTAAAATAGGTAATATTGGATGGTGTCGATGTAGTTTTCATCGGAGTGAATAGGATGTGCAGAATGGATTGTCCACCAAGTGGCGACAATGCCCAGATCAAGATCAATCCCATGCCAACTAAATTGAAAGATCGAAGTTGCACCTGGGTAACAATGGCACTAGCAACGGTTCGACTCCCCATCAACTGCTCCAGAGCTCCAAGAGTCGTCCCTTGCTCAAGTTTCCAAGTAGCATATTTAATAGCGGCTCTGCCCGCAATAGCAGCGAAGCAAATTGGGAACAAAGTGGTTGCCTTCGAAGAGTCAGTCAAATTTTATAAGCTGCACGGGAATATATACGCCTTTAATCGCTTGTTGGAGGATATCTAGCTCTCGGTTATTCACCTCCTTTCCATTTACAGCTACTACAGCGGCTGCAAGCATGAAAAAGGGCAAAGGTATCAAAACAGTAACGAAGTCGACGGTCGTGTCCCACCATCGCTGACCTGAAATTCCTTTATGAAGCACTTGTGGACGGACTGGCCATGGTTTTGCAAGTATACTTTGAGGACTCCCCTTTTCTATCGGAGAGTATTTATCGGATAGTGTTTGAGTTTCTGCTCTTGTGTAAAGCGAATTCGACGAAGCCTGTGGTGATATCGGTGAGACTGGACTGGCCAGTGTTTGTCCAATATCGAGTCGATTTGGAGCTAGCATGATGGCGATTCTGTCCGCCTTCAAAATCGCAGCAAAACAACATAGAGATTATTCCTGAGAGGAGCCCCCAGATTCCGGAAATCAGGCCGACAAAAGGCTGAAGGCCATTGATATGAAAGATAAGCACGAGCTGGTGGCTTACTTTGAAACCTTGTCGATGGCGCATAAGTGTTTGATCCAGTCAATTGGGATTTCGTGGCGCAGGGGAGAAGATACTTCTTGGTGCTCTCTCCTGGCATTGTTCCCCGTAGCCTAGGCGAATTCTACTGTCTCTAGGCTCTACTTAGCACTTTCAGAACCCCTAATTAACGCTCTTGATTGTGACCACTTGTTTCATCTTCCAAAAGAACATGAGCTTATTTGATGACAATTGAAGAGTTTCCGGGAAGTGACTTTCAGATTGTCTTGATGCACGGACGTTGTGGTCTCGTCTCGCCTCGTTTGATGAGACGACCTGCGCGCCATCAGTCTTCCCATCCCCTGAATATTCTGCAGCCAAATCACCCGCCTGCAGTATTCCCCACAGCGGGAACCAGAGTAGGGGGACGAAGTGCCGATTGAGCCATGCGTGTGGCTGCAAGACGAAAATTGAAGGCAGACGGTGGAGTCTCACGACAGGGGAGCGCATTGTTGCAACTGAACGAGGCAGATTTCTCACGGAAGAAACATCATTTTAGCGTCGCGTCCGTGCTGATCGCAAAGGCTGTGCCATGCGGTAGATCTGATGGCAGAATTGGCTGTGATCTGTGCTTGAAACGATGGAACGAGATGAGAATCATGAGATGCAACACAGAGGCAGAAGAGTTGAAGCAGGAAGAAGGACGCTGCCAAAAGGTTGGCGAGGCCGGGCCGGGCACGGTCGGTCGGGTGGCCCGGTCGCTGCGGGATGATCCGATCGCCTGTAGCAAGGCGATGCTGCCCGAGCTTGGCCCACCACCCCTGACCTGAGTCCCTGTGGCATCAGCCCAGCTTTCAACTTCCTCTTTCACACTCCATCCATCAATATTTCTCTTCCACGCATGGTCCTGACGTCGGACTCCTTACTTATCTAGATCATCGAAGAGTAGTCCTCGTATTCCAAGATCTGCCCAAGACACGTACACTACAATCATGCTGCGAATGCGCTTTCCTAGCCAGGAGAGAAGTCCCCCAGATCATGGAGGAACGGCAGAAGTTGCTGACTGCACGCTTCCCAGAGTTGCTCTTTCTGCTTCGGGCGCAGCACCTTCTTGATATGTTCCATAGACTTATCAATGATCAGTCGCCATGCTTATCTCAGGCCCGGTCAATACCCAATACGGACAAGGTCCTCTGCGAGGTCAGCAGTCTAAGTCTTGGCCGAGTAGGCTGTCAGCACCTTCAATGTGACAATGAAGCTGCACAAAAAAATTTGTCTCCAAAAAAAAGTTACTAGTTTCCCGTCACAGATTTGTCGGCCGCTCAAGATCTAGAGATCGAATCTCAACAGCTAGAGGCAGCATCGCAAAAGACGACTTTATACATTAGTCGCCTTGCTTTTGCTGTGTTATATTCATGTGCAGAAGGTGTGAAAGCTCTTAGTGATTATCTCATACGAGCAGTACTTCGTATTCGCCTTTTTAGCCACGGTAGAATGCAGCACTTTGTTGACCCTAAACCTGGAAAAGGACTGTCGAGTTTCTGACATCAGAAGTCAGCACTACTGTGCACACCGTAAACCACCTCTTACAAGCCGCGATCAGATTCGTTACCGTCCATCGAGTGTACTCGAAAATAATTAAAGGCAACCTTATACCCCAACCATAGATTGTCCAAAGTGTCTTGCTCCCAAAGAAGGCTGGAACCTCGATCACTCAATACCATGCCGGTATACCAAAAGCTAAAACAATTTAGATATTCTCCAACTCCATTCTCTCTTAGACTTTGCTGACATAACTCGAAATTCGACTTGAAACACACGAAGCTGGTGTTATCATGGGAGGGTACGCAGAAACGTTGTTTCCAGCATCCACACCTTCTAGCCTAGCCGCGGGTGTGATTGTGGGTGTATTGAGTCTATTCTGGATTATCTTTACACGCGAAGTAACACCTCTTCGAAAAGTTCCTGGGCCCTTCCTCGCTAGTATCACCAAACTATGGGTTGTCCAGAAACAACGAGGTTACCAGCGACCGTTGGTGGACATGGAACTTCACAAGAAATACGGACCAGTTGTTCGAATAGCACCCAATGAAGTCCTGATTTCCAGTCCTCAAGCATTTCGAATTATCTATGGCACGTTCATCCCCTTCAAAGATGAAGAGGTTAGTGCTAAATATTCGTAGGAGCTGGAAGCAATTTCAGAAAAGGAGATTGGTATATTGGGACCAGTACGTGCGGATGGAACGGGCCTGACAATCTGGATTTTCTCAGCGAGGGAAATATAGAGAAATACCGGACTCAGAGACGCGCAGTCGGACCTGCCTATGCTGAGGCTTCAATGCGAGACCTGGAGCCACAGATTAATGCTATTCTCGAGAAGGACGTTGGCATTATGCGTGAACGAGCAGGCCAGAGCGTTGACCTCGACTTATTCTTCAATATGTTTGCTTCAGGTAAGTATCTAGTCCCGGCCCTAGAACACCACTGACCAATCTTAGATTGCTATTGTATGGTATCGTTTTCTAAATCGAAGAACTTGGTTGCGGATGATAACGTCGATGGCTTGATTCTTGCCGTTCATGCTGCTTGGAAATATAGTAAGTCCTTATTATTTTTCCACTTCAGACCGTCTTCACACTTTTAATAAAAAAAACTATATCCATAGTTTTCAGCAAGTTGATTCTTATGATCACTGGAAAGAACCCGTAAAATTGTGTTTCCGAGCAATCGAATACTGATCAAACTCAGTGCATCTCGTTGGATACTTCCCTCTCGTTCATCGAGCACTCACAGCCATTTCGCACATCTCCTCTAGGCAGTCCACCTCCATCAAACACATGATCAACACAATGTTTCCATTCATAGAGCGAGAAAGAAGTGGAAAACCATCCGACGAAAGTCCATTCGCAGTACGTCTTCAAATTTCCATTTATTGTTCATCTCCCCAATAACAGCCGGACCAGGTGTCCTAGCCTGGAAAATAATGCTAACGTTGACTCCAGTTCCCAATAAATCAAATACAATCCCGCTTTGAATCCAGGGAAAACTCACCGCTCGACCAAAAATCCCAAGAATATCCCAAGGATATCGCAGGCAAACTCTTTCAGCTCCAAGACGAAAAGGGCGTTCTGAAAGATCACTGGGTTCGAAATATGGTTATGACGAACTTCGGCGCCGGAGTCGAGACTACGGCAATCGTTGTGGCGGGTCTCATCAATAACGTAGTTTCTCATGCAGGATGTCAAGAAAAAGTTCACGCTGAACTTGATCAAGCTAGGAAAGAGGGGAGAATAGGAAAAGTGCCGCAGTTGAGAGAGATGAAGGAGCAGTTGCCGTATTTGAATGCGTGTTTGATGGAGAGTATGAGGTTACATCCTGTCGTCGGAATGCCGCTCGTTAGGGTGGTTCCTGAAGGAGGAGTAGAGTTGGAAGGGAAGTGGTTGCCTGCTGGGGTAAGTGTTCCTTGGCCCTAGACTTCGCACAAGGTTGTGCTGATCATGAGTAGACGACCGTGGGAATCAACCCCTGGGTTCTCTGCCGAAATAAAACTCTATATGGAGAAGATGCAGATGAATGGCGACCAGAAAGATGGTTGGAATATAGTCCCGAAAAGTTAAAATACCTTGGTGAAATCCCCTTTCCATCTAATCCTCTACGCTGGTTTACTAGCTGACTAACTGGAATCGTAGAAACGTACAGCGTCTCCTTCGGCACAGGAGCAAGATCATGTCCGGGAAAATACCTCGCTCAAGCAGTCTATACCAAGATGATCCCGATGCTATTCCAGGACTTCGAATGGAGCTATACGAATCCGGAAGCAGAGAAAGTATTGCAGTGTACGTTCTCTGTGAGGTATACGAAGTTGATGATGCAGTGGAAAGTGAGAGAGCAGGCGGCATGATGGGACGATGAATGAAGATACTAAGTCCACTTTGAGGTATAGCCTCGGATGACCGCCAAAGGGAACATGTTGCGTAAGATCATAAAGTAAGAAACTTTGATGAATGTGCCTATCGATCTCAATATCAATATACAATAGAACTCCATGACCCAAATAATTTCTAAAATCGTGCCCTTACCTGTGATCATCTTTTGCAGGATTCGTCCCGTAACAACAATCTGCGTAGCTACTATACGTGCCACAACTTCAAACTTTCCCATCAGGCTCCCTCGCTTCACCCTCCTCTCCATAACACCAACCGCTACTGTAATTGCCCGCCCCCGTTCCGCCTCCGCTAATGGTCCCGCTCCTCCACGCGTCGATGCCTCAGAGTGAATGTGTGAATGTCTGACATGATTTTGATGGACTTAGTGTTGAACTTCCAAAGCCAACGTACGGCTTGCGTGCAACGGAATCCATTCTATCATTTAAAATTTCTCTCATTTAAGCTTCCTCTCATCTAATCTTTCTCTCATCTAAACTTCTCTCATTTAAAGTAACTCTCATCCGAATTTCGATTTTGAAACTTTTAATTTATAATCAAAATAGAACCCAAAGTTGCATATTGATAAATACCGTATGCAACAAAATTTAGCGTCAATGTCGAGAAAGCGCTAGGCAGTTTGTCGAAGTGCAACAAATTATCTTCAAAGTCCGAAACGAAGGCAGACATTTGGTCTTTCGATGTGCAACAAAATATAGTAAGTATCGAGCTCAAAGTCTGAGTTAAAGAAGGACAATCGGCCCTGCGACGTGCAACAGAAACAACAAAGAGTTCAAAGTCCGAGTTAAAAATAAAAATAAAACATTTGGCCCTGCGACATGCAACAAAAGACAGTTATGAGTTCAAAGTCGGGGCAGAGCTGAAAGATCTAAGATATGCGACGAGGAATACGTAGCATCTGCAATGTCTGTTAGAAGAAAGAGCAATAAAGCAATTATAGTTACGGTCAACAGTCAAATTCGTCAGAGAAGAAAACGGAACCAAAGTCGGTTCCATGTGGCTCCTTAGACCGATGTCCAAGGCCAATGACCAAGACACAATAGAAAATTAAGCTCTAATCCACCTATTTCCTACCTCAATTAAACCCACCGTTACCACAACCCATTCGCATACAGCTTCCCACCAGCTTTAACATCAAACTCCACACTCTCCTTCAACCTACAACTCTTAAACAATTTCCTAACCGGCACCCCAATTCCCCTCATATCCCCACTTTCCATCAGCCCCTTATAAGCAACATCAATAGCTTCATCCACGTATCGATATCCACTAACTCCTTATTCTTCAAATGGCCGCAACATTTATTCACGACCTGATCCTCGAAATGTAGTGCCGCTACACCGGCATTGATATAGCACGTTACTGTTCTTCCGATCATGAGGGGACCGCCATACCCAGTGTCGGCATCTGCGATTAGGGGCGTGGAGGGAGAGAGGGAAGCGATCATGAAGGCGCGGTCGCCCATGTCGTCTGGGGTTGCGATGCCGAGGTCTGCATGCCCGAGACGGGACATTGTTGTGCCTGCTCCTGTCTCCCTGAGCCTCAGATTTAGCTTGCTTTTGTGGTGAGATATTGAGGGGAATATACGAAGTACCATGTATAAGACTTTGAATCCAGCATTCAGAGCAAGACGTGCTGTGAAGCCATCGTAGAGACCTGGACAAACGATGATTTCTTCTTCATTTGCTAGCATAGCACGCAGTTTAGAAGCTCGTGATTGAGGAGGAATGAGATGAGCCATTGTGAACAAAAGCAATGCGGTTTAGGGCGGTAGTAGAAGGGGACGAGTGTTGAATACAAGAGAAGGCTGACATCACAGCCCTGTAGCCGAAAGCGGGCCTACTCCTAGGTATTCGGAATCCAAAACAGTTATTCAGGCAAGGCTGAAGAATAGAGTTGAACGTCCGGTACTTGATAACTTACAAGGCTTGGTAAGAATGACGCTTGGAAATGGTTCAAATATAGAAGCTTAGGGAATGTGTATCGCTGAGAGATGAGAAATCATAAGAGCGAATAAGTGAGCCGCCTCATTTGAGATACTTCCCTAATCATTAGGTACATTGACAAAGTAATTTGGCGGAATGGGCATAAGAACACCGAAAGCGGGCCGCGGGGAAAACTTTGAGTGTCTGTTACGCTCACCAGTTTACCTCGATCCTATCCATAGCGCCTACCTAGCTAGGAGAGCTCTGCCTTATCCATGCTTCCAAATGAGCCGTTATGCACACCCAAGGACTCCCAGCCAGATTCCTTATGCCTCAGTTTTATGTCGTAATATCATAATCTCATAGCTGTCAAAGCTCTCAAGAACTATCCTTCATCTTGCCGCAAGTTGAGCAAGTCCACCACTTTTGCTCCATCATCGTGGTACACCTCGAGCATCTCCATGTCTGAGCTGCTACACTCGCAGGCTGCGAAGTTACGAACTTCCTACGGTCTGCTTCCACAATCTTTCGTGTGATTTCTGTAGGTCGCTCAGATGTGCATGCATCACAAGCGAGGAAGCCGGTCGGGTTGTGCAGTGTACAAACCGGGCAGGTCCATCCAAGAGTATATGGTTCAGGTGATGGTGGGTCTGGAGCCACTGGAAGAGATGGTTTTGAGGATGAGGGAATTGCTGGAGCTGTCGCGGTTCTCGTAGGAATAGTCTTTGGTTTCTTTGCTGCATTCTCCGTAACCAGCCGACTCACTGGTCGACTTGGATTCTGTCGGATAGGAGGAGGTTTTGACCCGACGGGAACAGGAGGAGACGAAGGGGCTTCTCTCTTAATAGATCCCGATGGCCCAACATCACCGCCTCCATTGCCTGTCGGATTTGTTGGCGTAGGAGGAATATATGAATCGCCATACTCCTTCTTCTCATCTTCCTGAACCAACTCCCAGAGAGCTTGAGCAATAGCTCTATCGTTTGCTTCGTCCATCTCAGCCTTGGTGCTGAACCCACTTTGTGTAGCTTGGTCTGCTAAGGCCTTGATTTCTTGGTCGTTCTTGTTGCCGCCAGCACCACAGCCCTTGAGCACCGTATTTCTTCGCTCGATCGCATCCAGGATCACCTTACGGATATCTGCACCAACAGGAACGGGTCTTCCACCAAGCTTCTGTCCAGATCCCGAATGTAGCGTCCGCCTCTTCTCTGCAGCGTTACGCGCAATCCGTCTAGCCTCGTCCCTTGACACTCGGGAACCTCCTAGCCTGTGTCCTTCTGATAAAAATCCTTCTCCTGTGTATCCTTTCGAGAGCAGACCCTCGTATTCCTTTCGTAGTTGATCCCATAATGCATGAAATTCGACATTATGCGGACCTATGACATTGTGCGAAAGCTCATGGAGCATGGTATCGACTACCTGTTCGAGCGGCAGAAACTGGTTCTTGTCGCCAGGATATCGTAATCGCAAACATATCTTCTGCCCTTTATTCTCATTAATTCCTGGAGATGTTAGTATTATCCAGTATCACAGTATGGTCCGGCCTACCAAGAAGGTTGGTTTGGTCGGGATAGAATTCTGCCAACGTCCCTACTTTCCAGCCTCGGGCCCGCATAAT
Organism: Phialocephala sp. D728; assembly: GCA_003988865.1. Lineage (NCBI taxonomy): Eukaryota > Fungi > Ascomycota > Leotiomycetes > Helotiales > Mollisiaceae > Phialocephala > Phialocephala sp. D728. The sequence continues at coordinate 200,112 of QYAJ01000077.1, read as the reverse complement.
AGGTTTGACCAGAGACGCAATCTTCTTCAACGAATGTAAAGCTTCCTTCTCGCGTGGAAACTTGTTGAGATGGGAGTATTGTGAGATAAGTGCGTCTATTTCCGGCATCTTGTCTGTATTTTCGAGTCTCGAAGACTCGCAGTTGCCTCTGAGTAATTAATGTAAGGCTTGGACAGAGTCGATGCGAGGCTGAACCTGGTGGATGCTTCGCAAGCTGAGTAGGAAGAAATAGACAAAGGAAAGATGAGGATACGAGGCTCAAATCTTGGAGTACTCGTCGCCCAGAAGCATCTAGAACGCTCGCATTCTATTCATGCGAATGAAGTTGAGGTTTGGAATTGTAATCAGCGGCGAGGCTGAACCGAACGCGTCGACTTCGTCGCCTATTCATCTTGCCACCAAACCCGACCCCTCAATCCATCACGACAAGACTAATACCGCGACATCCATGCCTCGAGCAGTCTCGAGTGCGAATGTAATGTTGCTGCTAATAAACTATGCCTGTTCAATGTTGCCGAGTATATAATACACGACCCTTTCATGACAATCAGCTCTTGGAATACCATTAATATACCTCAGACGAAGTCGTTCTATTGTTGCACATAGTAGTCTATCCCGTCGAGTGTCCCAAACGACTTTTAACGTCAACCCCAATAGGGTTATCTTGCTGAACCAGGAAATGGTTTCTCTCATTAGTCCAAATCCTTGTCTACTAAAAGTCGCAAGCGAAGATATTCGATGGATAGGATCGCGGATGCAGGCGGAGTTGTCGATCACCTAGGGCATCATGCTTGAGAGTTGAGCCGAGCTTCCTAGGTATTCTAGTGAGCCCCGCGCCCGCGGTAGCTGCGCCCTTCAATTCGCAAGAACCCCGCCAAGTCTGCATCATAAATAAATATACCATCCATTCCCCAATCCCAAAACACTTCTTCCCTTTCACCCAATCCCCTAGCGGTACTGAAAGACTTCAACATGGCCATTGCAGAACCCTTGGTTCGCTTTTACGACCTCTCTGGCCCCAAACCCTGGAGTCCAGCCTGTACGTTCGACTTCTGTGGTAATTCTCGAAGAAGCTGACACAGTAGTTCTTCAGGCTGGATGACGCGATACGCATTGAACTACAAAAGCATTCCCTACACCGTCACCAAACTTTCCTACCCAGGAATCCGTCCCAAATGCGAAGAGCTGTTCCCCGATATGACAGGACTCGAAGCCACCGTCCCTATCATCGAGATCCTGCAGCCTCCGTATAAAGCTCTCAATGACAGTACTCCCATCGCCAAGCTCTTGAACGAGCGGTTCACTGAAGCAGATAGCTTTAAGCAATTGAAAGATGTAGAGAAAGTGGATGCGTATGAGGACTCGCTAGGGCATTTAGGACGAGGCTTTCGAAGATGGATCGTTTATGATGTTTGGCGCAATGCTTTGGATCCGAATAATGGGTCAAAGGAGTATTTTAAGGAGACGAGAGAGAAAAAGTGGGGCTGTGATCGTAAGTAATACTATTTCATTTAATACGCTTATCTTCTCAGTTAGGGCTTGGTACGCTCGGATGAAGGTCTAGGGAGCATGGGCGTCTTTGGCTCTTCCATTCTTAGATTTTGGCCTGATTGGACATTACTGATCACTGAGACGCAGTGAAGGATCTTACTGAATTGGAAGGGGGAGGAGAGGAGAAAGTGATACAGGAGATCAGAGACAACTGGATCCCTCTGAGAGAAAGGATGAAGAATGAGGATGGGACTGGCGAACGCAAGTTTTCTTCCTGTGCGTTGGACCCATAATCTAATGCAAGCACAGCAACATATATCGATTTCTTCGACGCGGCACACGTCAGATGGATCGAAGCAGCATCTCACGAGAAGTATGAAAAGTTGCTAGGCCTGTACGGAGACGACACATTCACCAAGCTGATGAAGAAAGTCGAAAAGTACGAGGCATGATTAGTTCTATCGGGTTGAGGCCTGGACTTCAGTATCACACAGCCAAAACTCGCTTAGGTCAGGGGCAGGAAGCGAACTGGAAACCAATAGGGCAAATGCCGGCTCTGCGAGCAGGGGCTTCGCTTCCAGCCGATGGCACTTGGCTTTACCCTCCGGCTACCGCTTATATATCTTCATTAATCTTCAATCAATCTTTCAACAGGATGGAGATTTAGATGAAGTCATGCGAAAGATAAGCAAGATGCATGTGGGGAAGGGCGTTTGCCAGACCTCACTCAGATAAGAAGCTCTCATCCCTCTCCTAAAACATTGACTTATCTCGTTGTTTTCCTCGTTGCTTTCCTCGTTGTTTTTGAAACATAGTCATTTCACTCATTGCTGTTCGTTTGTACCTTTGATTCTTTTCTGAGAAAGGGAAGCTCTGCAATCATGATCTCCCTTATCACCCTTTCACTTCTCTTCACGACGGCTTTCTCACATCCGCATCCTGTACCAGAGACTTCACCCACCATTGAGAAACAACCCCACAGGCTCGACCTAACCCGCATCTCCAGCGTCGGGAAGACCAGCTCCCGCTTGCTCTGGCAATCCCTCCGCACCGGTTTAGGCAACATCAGCTCCGCAGATCTCGGCCGTACGTATTTCGGGAGAAACCCCATTCCTACCTCAAACTATGTCATGATATCCTCTAGCTCCAGAGGCAATATCTCAATTCCAATTCTCCCTCCAAAATCCAATCTCATCAAACAATTGCTAACTCCCCCGTTCCCAGAGGACTTCCTCGCCAACGTAACCTTCGGCAACGAAACCCGCATCGCCATAATCGACACCGGCTCCTCCGACACCTGGCTCGTCGAAAGCGGCTTCACCTGCGTCGACTACACCACCAACTTCACCATCCCCAGCGACGAATGCCGATTCGGGCCCGCCGTGCCGCGCTCCAGCACCTTCACGCCTCTCCCCGACCAAAACTTCAACATCTCATACGCCGACGGCGAATACCTCAACGGGCACGTCGGCTACGACACCGTCTCCTTCGCCGGCATCACGGTCCAGCGCCAAGAGATCTCGCTGGCGTACCTCGCCGGCTGGTTCGGAGACAGCTACTCCTCGGGGTTGCTCGGCCTGGCGTTCCCCGCCGTGACGAGCGTCTACGCGGGCGATGATCCGAAGAAGGATGTAGCGGCTGGCACTCGACATCCGGATGCGAACTCGACGCAGAAACCATACTCGAGTCTCATGAACACGATGTTCTTCGTCGAGAACCTCACCTCGCCCTTGTTCTCGCTCGCTCTTTCGAGAGATGGATCAGGGAGGGTCACGGGGTATGGCGGCGTGCTGGAGATTGGAGGGGTCTTGGATGTGACTGATAAAGGCATCAATGCCAGTGCCGACTTCGTCAGTACCGGGATTCAGATCTTGAATAAGCAGTGGATCAATCCCAATAAACCCGCGTATCAGTTCTACACCATCACCGTGGATGGATTTTCGTACGGGAACGCGAGATCTCAGGTTGCGAGACAGTATATCGTTGATTCGGGGACCACGCTCTTGTACCTCCCGTCTACGGAGGCGGCGGCGATTAATGCGCTATTCGTTCCGCCGGCGTACTCGGACGGGGGTCAATATATGGTGCAGTGTAATGCGAAAGCGCCGAGTATTGGCGTCAAGGTTAATGGGACGGTGTTGAGTGTTAATCCGCAGGATATGATTGTGAAGATGAATGAAAGGGGGACGAGTTGTGCGAGTGGGGTTCAGGATGGGGGGACGGGACCGTTTGTGCTTGGGGATGTGTTTTTGGTTAATGTGTTGGCGGTGTTTGATTTGGGGAGCTATATGATGAAGTTTGCGACGAGGCAATATTATGTGTGAGGGTAGTGCGTTATTGGAGACAGAGATGGGGACTAATGCCCTTCTTCGGCCAGGTGATCAGGCATTAGTTGTGAAAAGGAGTGATAGACATCAGTTGGGACGTTTAGGGTCCAGAAAATGTGAATAAAATGCAAGTGAATGAGCAATTGATGCTCATTTTCAGAGCTTACTTTCTCATTTTATCTCATTATATATACTTACCCCTTTTCTCACGCAGGATTCGTCAAAGCCAGCAAAGCAAAATGCCCACCAACAACCGGCCTCGCAGTAAAATGTCCTGCATCAATTGGCCAGCTACATTCTCATTAGCCCAGATGCCCCTCTCAAAAAGTGGAAAAAGGAAAAACTCACTCGGCAGTCTGGGCATCATAAAGATCCGTCAACGCCATATTTGTCGGTGTCTCGTCGATCCACTTCGCCAGATCATTAACAAACATATCTCTCGTGCTCTCACTCGCAATACTAGCTGTCCACATCTCCCAATCACTCTTAGTGTAGTTATGTCGAGTGTCCAAGGGGACGCCGTATTCGTCTTCGACGGTAGGGTAGAATGCTGACTGCATGTCGTATACGCTTTGCGGGACGAGGCCAAGGTTCAGGAGACGGTCGCCGTAGAGGTTGTAGAGGAGTCCGTGGGTGTCATTCATTCCATATGCGAGTGTGGTGTGGGGTGGAGAGGCATCTTGAGCTATGCCTAGAACTTGCCATTGGTCGATGTAGTTGTGTGCGATTGAAGAATAGTTGGTGCTGTCGGCGGTGTTGCCTGTGAGGTTTGCGATTTGGGCCATGGCTTCGATGCCGATGATCCCTTTAAGAGCGAGGTTGGTCTGGTTGGCTAAGCTTCCTGCAAAGTCGTCGGTTGAGATCTGGTTCGACGGAATCAAGGCCTCGGCTACGAGGTACTGAGTCCATTGGATTAAGATCTTGTAGTGTTGCGAGAGGTAGTCGTTGTCATTTGACTTTTGGGCATAGGCGAGGGTCATGATGAGCATATTGCCACATTCCTCCAAGGGTTGCATTTCATCATCTCCAGCTGGGTGTCCGGTGGCGTTCGGGTAGTGACTACCCAGATCATGCATGGAATATTTGTTTGGATATTGCCCAGACTCTTGGTTCTCGAAGAGAGGGTCAAGCAACAGCTTTCCGAGAGACGGTTGGAGGTAGATAAGGATGGGATAAAATGGGAAGATGACATCGACAGTTTGCACGTTACCATCCGAGCTGATCTCCTTCAAGAAGAGATACTGCTTCGTGGTATTGCCGACAAGCTGAGTAGCACCAAACGCTTGACGGGCCGAAAGCGCAACGATGGTGGTGTAGTTCTGGCCAGCAGCCGTACTCGAGTCAGAAGCAATCTTGTTATCGAGAGTGGTGGCTGTAGTGCTAACTGTGCTATAGTCGTTGTAGAAGAACGAGAGCTATATCTGTTAGCACATTCTCAGATTCGGATATCAAAAAGTCTTACAGCATCGGTCTCACTTGAGAAGTAGCTCGTCCAGAGAGAAGGCAAAGGCACGATGCCACTAGCACCAGCAAACTGAATAGCATTTTCTTGCGTCAAACCAATGGTATACAAAGTGCTGACGGATCCAGTGACGGAGCCGAGACCAACAGAGAATCCAAAAACTGGGAAGTTCTGGTCGATTGGGCGGTAGTTCGTGTCATTTGTGTTTCCCAGCTTGCCATTAGACATGAATGCACCTCGAACATCAACATCGGCTCCAGATTGGAAACTTAGGCTCTCAGTTCGCTCAGTAGCCCAGTACCAATAACCCCAGTCGGCTTGGTCTCCGGTCTCGCTGAACTCGAGCTGAGTCTGGCGCCAGACACGGTGATAAGCAATATCATCGCTTGTGGAGCCATATTCCCACTGGGCAACGGATGAGTGGTCTCCCGCAACCCATTCTACAAGAAAAATAAGCTCATGGTCTCTTCTTGAATGGAGATATCATACCAGCGGAAATATCAGTGTACAGCTGGACATCATGAGGCGCTCCATCCATAGATTCAACAGCAACGTCCATATACGAAAAGATCAGAGATTGCCTCTTCTGATCATCTGGAGTTATGGGAGAGAGAAAAGTGATATTCATCTCAATCTTCCCACCCACATTCATCGTAAACATACTTCTGGTCGAGGTGTATGAAAATGCCGTCTGAGTGACCGTTTGCTGGTTCGGAGGATCTCCCATCCAGGTATAAGTCACATTGTCCACCTTGATCATCCCGGTCCAAGCTGTGACTTGGCCAGCCCAAAACGTCGGCCACTGGCCATAAAGATATCCACCATTTCCTCCATCACTACCAGCAAATTGCAAAGTGTTGAGGTATGGAGATTTGACCGCTAGTGGAATTGCCGGGGGTCGTGCAGGAGAAAATGTAGATGCTGCTGTTGAGAATTCAAAGAGTGTCGCGCAAGCAGCCAGAACAGCTTGACTTGATATCCTCATCGTACCGAGTTATATATACAATAGTTATGAAAGCCGGAGACCCGTGGTCGAGAATTCCTCGAGCAAGGCTGACTTGCCTTGTTCGAGGCTCCAGGTAATATGAGGCCTTATTATACAATACTGATTTGTTATGACAAACAAATGTCCAGGATGAAGAGTACAGAGTATACAAAGAACAATGAAACTGTAAAAGAAACCGAGATGCGACACAACAGCAAGAAATGACTAGGAAAGTGATAGAAGTGCAAACCCGACAGATTTTGTAAAGCTCATCACTGGAGTGAGATTTCAGTGGGCTGTACGTGATCAGTCGGTGCGCATGATGCCCGACCTTGCGTCAGGGAAGTCCAGGGCGGTGATCGCCATTCAGATGCAGGTCTGTAGGGAGTTGGATCCTTCGGTTTCCTCAAGAGTGACATAGCGGCCAAATCAGGTAGGTGTTATAGCTCAGGGGTCGCGAGGTCAAGACCTCTCTGGATGGTGATTGATCTGAAGCTCCGAGCTTAAGAGAGCTTAGCTGTCAAATGGCGGGCCTGGTTCAGGATATAAAAAGTAAGGTTGAGGCGGAGGCCAGGGCGAAACATGGCTAGAGCTCCAGTGATCTCAGCCCCGAAAGGAGTGGATCGACTCCTGTACGTCTACCCCACAGACGCCGAGACCGCCAGTCCCGTCCGAGGTGTGCATCCTGGCATCGCAACTTTCACCGTCGACCGTCGCGTGGCAGGTCGTAAGTGTCGAATGGGAGGTTCTCGTGGTTGCGCAAGGTTTCAATCTGGGAGGAAATTTTCTCCGTGATCGACCCGATTCGGGTCTTCGGGCGAGAAACAAACGATACCCCTCGCGATGTCAGGGGAAACGGAACAAGGAAGCGTGAATGACGATGATCACTGCTGACCGCTTTGGCTTGAATAGGAAGGTTCAAGGCATCGTGGGAAAGCTTCTGCTTGATTCACAAGACTCATCGTTGCTGCTTGACACAACCTTTACAAGCTGCAGTTGTGGAGTGCGGAGTACAGGTGCTCGGATGGGTCACCTGGATATCACAGCGTCTCTGGGGTTGAGACATAATGGGGATAGTAGCACTTGGTTTGCCGTCTCGAATAAACTTGGATACACGAGTAACGTATCACGAGTTTTACGTGGGACGTTGGTACAGTAGCATCATGCTTTTGGAGGCACAGGTAAAGAATGAGGCTTATGGGAGTATCCTTTACTACTCCTGTCAAGTTCCGAAATCCTTATCAAGAGGCTTAGAATCCGATCCGATCAACAACGGGCATTAAAAAGCCTCAATATCTATTTTTAGCCCATCCTCAAGCTCCACTCAAAGTGTCAAATAATCCTATATCATCCTTTACATCAACACTTCTCTTGATACTCGATATTTGAATGTGGCTTGAGCATTGGCATATGTCAAATGTATGGCTTTTCAATGTGCGGATTCTTATTATTGGAATTGTCCGAGATGAGGGAAAGCACTCACTCCTCTCGTTCTTTGCTCACTTAAATACTTTAAATCAACTTTTTAGTTAATTATTCGATTATACTTGATCTTCTTTATAGAGTGGAATTCACATCTTGTCTTTCCCTTTCTTTCAAAAGTAGCTTTGAACTTTATTTAATATAATTGTTAATCTCGCAATTCCTCGTATCCTCGAGGGGAGTGCGATATGCAACAAAAGTCTCCAAAGTCCCACCGAAATCCAGACATTCAAATAAGCTCAGACATTCAGGTAAGTAAATGTTAGAACTTTGCCTCGGACTTTCAAACTTTCGTTACACATCGCACTTTTTCGAAGGCGTGAGGCGGCGCGAGATTTATTTATCGAGGAAATGCGATGTGCAACAAAAACTTCTAAAGTCCGGACGGGAACTCAGACATTCAACTCTTCTAAAGTCAGATCGAGAAGACGGACAAGGAGCTAATCGACGTGCAACAAAATTTCTTAAAGTCAGATCAAATGGACAGACATTGAGGTCAGCGACGTGCAACAAAAACATTAGCTTACCATTAATTCACCTTTCCTAACAAGGGGGGGCGGGGGCGGGGTGGGTTGGAGAGGAGTGAGGAGCGGGATGAGAATTCTGGCCAGAGCGAGGAAGAGAGAAAAATAAATTAATCAGGGAGGGTTGGGCGTTAGTCGAGCGTGCGGATAGCGATGGCAGCGAGTTTAATAGGCACATAATGATAGATACAGACTCAAGAAACTACTCGCGATGTCAAGTGAGTAAAGAAGAACCTGACGTTCAGACCAGAATTTCCGTGAGCATCAAAGGAGGATGCGATATCAGACGACTTGAAGTGTATAAATACAGACACCGAACACACACCTGTACTCAATCTGCAAACACGAACAGATAGGTCAACATCCTATAATTCAAAGTATCGATTTCCACCGCAGCAGATGGCTCACAAGCCATCACAACCTTACAAATATATCCAGACCCCATCAAGGATTCCCAACACTAACAGTGAACACAGTCGGATTCCCATCACTCACCGTCCCCGCGACATCCACACCGCTCGGTCCCACATCATCGTACGGAAACGCGTAGCCCCTCCCCCCAGCACTCACCGAGTGCACAATCCTACTATAATGGTTTGTGGTCGAAGTTTGATAAAAAGCTCCCACAGACTCTCCATCCGGCTGATTCGCATTCGTCAACAGCGTACTCCGATTCAACGCCGCTGCTATTCTTGCTGTCAAGGCACCCATTTCAGCGATGTTGGCTTGAGGCCAGTTCGCGGCGGAGAAGGGACCAGTGGAGCAGGAGAAGATGTCTGCTGCTGAGGGACGGGCGAAGGTCCCTACGCCCGGGAAGGTCAAAAGGTTGTTTTGAACGGTGGCGGAGACGGTGCCCCATTGTGCTTGGGTGTCGATGTTGAGTTGGGAGTTGGAATACTGAGCCCAGACTTGAGAGACGTAGGAATCGTAGTAGCCTTTGAAGAGGGAGGTATTCATTACAATTCCAGTGTTGGGACTCAGGGCGCGGAGTGGAGTTCCGTTAGGGGAGTTGACGATGAGCTGGTTCCAGCCTGCATTATCGATCGAATTTTGTGCCTGTAGGCCATTACAGACTGTCTCGAGACCACCGGAGGGAATCCCTGGAACGGTTTGGGTGACGTTGGAGGTGTTTGTGAGCGAGAGTTGAATTGGTAGACTGACAAAATCTACGTAGCTGATATTGGCGAAAAGCTGGAGGTCATTGAATGTGAATTCGCAGAAGCCCCAAGTCTTGGAATAATTTGGGTCTGAAGGATTGCTAACGGAAGGTTCGACCAGGCCAGGACCGGGATTAAGCAAGAAAGTAAGGGTATCGTTGATGCAGAACCAAATGCGGCCTCCAGCCATGCGGGGAATTGTTGCTGGGGTAGAAGAGCCAGGCGCGCCAAGTCGAATGCCACAGTCAACCGCTAGTGGCGAGCCAACAGTAGACGGGGACTGAGGATAATATGTTGTATGTCCATCGGCTTGGATGAGAACAAAGGCCCCGCTGCTGGCATCTATGCCAGTGATATAAGCATAGACAATATTGGAGCTCGTCTGATTCTGCAGCTGAATGTTTAATGTTGCATTGGTCATGATGAAAGGTTGTCAAATTTGAACTTCGCGTATGTATTTAGCAAGCACGGCAGGCATGAACGGATCGGAAGCTGCAAGGCTATCTTTAAACTTATAGCTTCAAGCCGACCCGGTTTTTAGTCTATTGGGTTGATTTATGAGATCAGGATTTCTTTTTTTGCGCGGCCAAACTTGGATACCGCGCGTCCTGATTGCTGGGACCAAGGTAGGAGCCAACCAAGGTATAAAGCCTCGTGAGAATAAACCAGTCAACAGCCCTCGCCTTCTGATTCCTCGAAACGTAATGAAAAACTTGAAAGACTCCTAGTCTGATAAACTGGAGGGTTGTTGAACTAAGACGAACCATGACAACGAGCTGAAAAGGAGCTGCTAATACTAAGCCTAGGCTCTGCTATTGAATGTGTGGTACTGAGACACAGTTTTAGTCTTGAAGATTTTGTAGAAGTGGTGGCAGGCTGCTCGTCTGACCTGGCTTGGTGCGCCTGACTTTGTGATCGGCACCTACAACGTGTGACACAGGCGCATGGGATGGTCGGATGCGGAAGATGTTGAGGGTAACACTCCTTTGGAACTCAATCGGTTGCTGAGCCGGACGCCGACCGTCCCAGTTGCCAGGTCCAGCCTGGTCGGTAACCTGATTGGGCTCAGCCTTACCGGTATTGCCAAATGGATTTCGATGCAGATTGTGAATAAAAAAGACAACGTTGGCTGCGACACCTCTATCTATGATTAGAATTCAATGCCTAAAAACACGCGCTAGACGTTCTCAAATGCCTTGGGTCTTCCGGGACATCATCGTAGGACGTTGGAGGCTGGGAGATTTCGTTTTGAATGCCGAGGCCATTCGCGATAGTTGAAAGCGAGAGACACCCTGGCGAGGGAGAATAACAGCGTAATAAATGATTCTTGGGGTTCCAAGTCGAGAACTAATGCAAATTATTGTCCGCGCAAAGAGGAAGATACTGAGAGGAAGGAAGGAGGCTGGCTCGGAAACGGGGTCTCGACAGTGCCTCGGGAAAACGTCGTGCTTTGGCAGGCCCCATGCTTCTAACCATCTGAGAAAAGATTCCTTTCTACTCACTATATACACATCATCCTCTTCTGCAAAAGTCCCGCACCTTCAAACTTCCTCCACAAATGGAAGTCCGCAACCTTTCATAGTCGCACTCCCCTAGCTGTATCTCAATATCCTTTCCACATCCCCCACTCACATAGCCGCCGCCAAACCCCCAACCACAAGCAGCACACCTACCACCAAAGCGCCACCCAGCCTTATGCGCAGATTAGCACCATTGTTGCAGATACACCCGTTCACGCCACAGGGATAGTAGTAGCAGCAATTTACTCCCAAGCAATCGTGTTTCTCAACTGTACTACTTTCTTCCTTGGCGGGGTTGGTGTCGGAGTTATTCGCACCCGTTTGTGTGGTATTTTCATTTATATCGATGTCGAGGGCCTTGAGAGATAGAGAGCTGGAGGGTTCTGATGATGTGTCTGTTATTGCTGAGCTGGTGAGAGTGAGTAGGAGGATGGTGCTGTGAAGACGCATGCTAAAGGAGTTGGAGGTTTCTTTGAAGAAGTTTCGTAAGTGTAGAGGATGAGGTTTGACTTAAGGGTGAGATGAGTTTGATTTGAAAGGTTGACGATTTAAAGAACGATTGAAAGAGGGAAAGGATCAAGATTTTATAATTGTGCTATTATGAAATTCAAGGTAAGTCATTCACAGTTCGAGTTTGGGATGATTGCCTGGGGAGGTGAATGTGCTTGAGATTTTTAGTAAAGTTCGAAGCATTTGCGGCGTACAGATTAAATTCGACGCCATGTAACTGTTCCATCATCTAGATGCGAATCATTCGTAAGAAGGCGTGATGAGGCGTAAGCCTTCGCAAAGCAGTACCAAATTGTATCTCTCTCAAAAGTACCTATAAAACAACACATAATCATCCCATATCCATTAACGTGCATTTGCGTTGTTTGGTGTTCATATTCGATATGCTATTGGTAATTAATCTAAAATCAATGACACATGGTCATGATCGTTCTTCGCGGCTTCGTAAAAGAATCATGTACGCCTTCCACTCACTCGGCCCAATGCAATGCAGTGCTTCCGGCCCCCATGTCTATTATTCATCATAAAATTACAAAGGCCGTTGCGTCGTTACTGTCATGAAGCATGAAGGGCTTTGAAGCCTGCTGAAATTAGGCTTCGAGGACCAGGAGGATCTGCGGTCGCAGTCCAGTAAAAAAGTCCCTGTCAAGTCAGCATCATGCTTCTGTTCGCGGATTGCAGAAGTTTTCTCACACCAAGCCCCTTCTCTTTGGCAAAATTTGCCTTGAGCTTCACTGTGTCAGGGTTGTCATAAGTCACAAATCCACCGTCACCGCCAGTGCAGAATGCTGCTACGACCCTTGTATTGACGATCTCTTCTGCACCGTCGCGGGGTAACTGCTTGTATTCGAAGGTTCCTTCCTCCCCACCATTTCCAGTAAACGAACGGCCTGGCCCACTAGCACCGAGGAATGATCTGCCATAGACAGGAATACCAAGGAGGATCTTGGCTGCGGGGAAACCAGTGGAAATGACATAGTCCACAGCAGCTGATCCCGAAGGCTCACTAGGATTACCTGGAAACAGTTGAGCATGATGACCAGCTTTAGGAGACCATGAGCCTGCAAAATCGTAGGCCATGAGGTTGATTAAGTCGAGGTAGTCTTGTGCTTTGTAGAGGTCAATGTTCTGGAGTGCCCATTGGCCAGCTGGCAGAGCTGCTGTGAGGAGATATCGTTCGTCTGGAAGATGAAGTCTGATGGCGGCAAGCAGTGCTAGAAAGTTTCTGCCTTGCTCAGGATCAGATGGGTGTTCCCAGTCAACTGGTATGGTCAGCGGAGTCCAAAATACTGCCCGCGAGGAACTTACTGTCAATTCCATCAAATCCTGACGCTTCTACCAGCCCTATTGCAGATCTTCCGAAGCTATCCCTGGTAGCAGCACTGGCTGCCACTGTTGCGAAGTTATGACTCGCAGCACCCCCACCAATGGATAAGATCAACTTCAGATAGCTATGTTCCTCTTTCAGACGCATGAAAGAACCCAAGCATCCTGTCGCACCATCGACTGGCATCTGAGCATCTGCGTACTCGTCACTCAACTATTCAGTCGTCAGTCAATGTCAGAGTAGGATGCCAAAAGCCTCACAAAGACGCCACCATCAGCAGAAACATGTGCGAAAGCGTAAAATACATGGCTGATGCAGTTGTAGTTAAGCGTTGCAGGAGTTTCTCCTCGATAGACACGATAGTTGGGATAGTATACCGCATTCTTGCGCGTCAGGTCGGAGATACTGGCTTCAACCGACGGCTGAGATGGTCTTCGAGGTGGATTTATACCAGGTCTTGAACCAAATGGTGTTGGGGGTGGAGCTGGACCGTAATAGTTTGCCATCTTAAGGATCAAAAGAGAATGCCCGCCGGATCCGATGGGGACCTATCTTACTTTGATGACCGAGCCGAGGAAAAAGGATGAGATGTATACTCGCATGGTACGTATTCAGATGTCTCAATTCAGAAATTGAACTATGCCTTTACAGTTCTCAGTTCTTTCCCAACAAATGGTAGGTAGAGACAGGACTGATTCTTAATTTGTGGCTGAATGCAGTGTTCAACAAATGAAGAAGAACGAGGTAACGAGACCAAAGGAGGAGTACCGCATACGAGAGCAGACCCGAATCAGACCTCTATAGACGGACTCGACTGATGAATCAACGGGCACCATGGTCACCGCCAAACGAGCGTAGATCTCTGCTAGGGTAGCCAGGTGTGGCAACATCTACCGTCTACTGGTATATGGTATGAAGTGGGAGGTGGTGGGTCAAGGGAAGTGAGTGGTGGGGAATGGAGGAGAGTAGGATTCCATAGAACAGAGGTGGATCGACTGGCGAGGGACTCAGGTTAGGGCAGGGAAGATCCGAGACTGGTCATACCGAATGCTTCGACGGGTGCATATAATGTGCCTGGGCTAAGGAGGTGGGATTTGCATTGCAGTCCAACGCAAGCATGGCCGCGTGAGGGCGTTCTGAATGGCTTTCCCTTCGCTGGAAGGGGGCATGGGCATGGGCATGGGCATGGAAGGGCGGGGATGTTGAGATGGTGAGGTCTCGGGGTGGTGAGGACGGATGGACGTGAGGATGTGGACGTCCAGGACAACGAGGAGGGCCACCGTCTGCGTCTGCGTCTTCGGTGCATCTGGAAGCATGCATTAGCAGCAATTTTCATGCAGTGGCTCGTCGGCTAAAATTGGGCTGAAGACGTCGACTTTCATTCATGGATGCACTCGTGGATCTGGAGGTTTCGCTGGGCAAGGACTGCTGACTCGTTGAAACGGGCTGCAGGCGCCCATCTCGTTCGGATGCCGATGCCAGCAGTGCAGTATCTGACAGACCATCTCGAGGACCACCGTCCCCACAACTGCCAACTACTGCATCACGGAACGTTAATAATGCCCATGGGAACGAAGCATTTGGCATGCAGCACTGTTACTCTTCGAGGCAGCGGCCGGGAACGGCGCGGTCATCTCCCAGCGGAAACCATTGAGTGCCTTGGTAATGGGAGAGGGGGGAGAAGAGGAGAGAAAGATGGAGCAGGATGCACTTTTTCGTGGCCCCGGCCATGGCCATGGAGGGGTAGGAAGCCAGCACCTCACCGCAATGACCGCAGGCGACTGACGTGCATTACGGTGACTTGCAGGAGAAGGCCCGCGAAGCAATCTCTCGGATTGCTCGAATTGCTCGAATTGTTCGAGTTGCCCGAATCGCTCACACAGACGAATACCCAGGGCGAGGTCCCAGGGAGTTGATCATGAGAATGGATGATGGCGTAGCTTGGAGCAGCTGGAGTGAGTTGGACTGCCGCACATTGTTGATCATGCCAAATCAAGGATCCCAGAGCGGTTTGCCGGATCCTGGGGGTTGTCAACGTCAAAAAAGACTGCACCTGGGAGGATTGATGCAGCCTCGACGGTGTTGAGACCTCGCCATTCAAGGCTTCTTGAGCATCCATCCATCGCCAAGGGTGGGCTGAAGAGCAGGGCCCAATCAGCCCATCAGCGGCGGGAGACATGGGAAGGGGAGTGGGAGCTATGGCCGACATTCAGGACCGCTCAATCGGTCGACGTGCTGGCAATGTTCGTTCATTCATGCTCGGTGCCTCGTCGTTTCTACTGTTTCTGTCCCTTCGCTCTTCTCTCATCTGCCCCTGCTTCCTGCAGCCAAGGATCTCAGTCGGTGCCAGGCGGTGCCGGCGGTGCATCCTCGATCCAGCGACGCCCTGCCTGCCCTGTCCTCGGGACTTCTGCCCCGTGTGATTGGGCGAGGCACTTGGTCTCAATCTTTGGCAGACGCGCCGGAGGATCAGCTTCTTGCACGCCTGGCTATCCCGACATTGTTGAGCAGTGTTTGGGCAACTTGGACAATTTGGAGACTGTGAGCGATGATGATGAGAGACCAGACACCGAAGTGGCGCAACGACACGAAAGTTCTAGGCGGAACATGGTCTTGGCCTGGAGAGAAATCTTGCTGACTAATCGCCTGCCAGGAACCTCGCAAGGCTGGAGCTTGGAAGATGTCCTGAAGGTCGGTACCAGACTTCCGACTTCAACCTCCAAAACGCCTCGTTCCTGCAACTTTCCCAGTTTCCCAGCACCCCAGGAAATCACAAAGATTGGGAGGAGACATCAGGTACATGAGGACAAGTAATCGCGTGCCGATTCAATACATGTGCCAAGTCTAGGCCACACATTTGGTTCATCGCCCCTCATTCCTGCTCGATCTGCAAGCCACCAGCACGCTGCAGCGCGCTGCATAAAGCAACCACTTCTGCGCCTCAAACGAGCATAGTTACAACGGGAGACTCTTTGCGACTTGACGATCGGTCCCACCTCGAAATCATTCGTACTCGACTGGGCTGCACGCATCAATTTCGACTTCCTCCATTCTACGTTGGGACCGAAACAAACCTAGATAATCAAGGAAACACAAAATCGATAGCCCCCAATGTCAACAGGCGTTCTCTCTCTCGGCCCAGGTCCAAAAGACCTCGCGCGTCAGATACTCGAACACCAAGCACCACAATACAAATTCGCATTCTCGCCATTCCTCCTTCAAACGTATCGTCACGGTATTGCACCAGACCGTCCAGTATGCAAAGCCTACCTTCAAGGTCATTGTCCTCTTGGGACCGCGTGTCCAGACAGACATACATCCGCAAACAGCTCTTCGAACTTCAATAATCTGGTCTGCAAGCATTGGTTGAGAGGACTATGCAAGAAAGGAGAGAGCTGCGAGTTTCTGCACGAGTACAATTTGAGGAAGATGCCAGAATGTAATTTCTTTGCTAAGAATGGGTATTGCTCAAACGGAGGTATGTTTACTCTCCCTAACATTCACCATACCAAGGTTATGATTGCTAACAGAATTTTGAAGATGAATGTCTATACCTGCACCTCGACCCCTCATCCAAACTCCCTCCTTGTCCACATTACGAAAAAGGTTTCTGCCCTCTGGGTCCCCTCTGCGCACAACGGCACATCAGAAGAGAACTCTGCGTCTTTTACCTTGCAGGATTCTGTCCCGATGGAAAACAATGCAAGAATGCACATCCGCGCTGGCCAACGGATCTGCCCAAGCCGACGGTGAAGGTAGAGAAAGATCCAGAGGAGTTGATGGAGGAGCAATTGCGTGCTGCAGAGAGAGTGCAGAGAGAAGAAGAAGCCGAGAGAGAGAAATACGGTGGAGGAGGAGACAGAGAATCCGGCGGTGGAGGAAGAGGGAGAGGGAGATGGCACGGAGGAGGATACGGTGGTGGACGGAACAGGGGAGGTGGCGGAGGGGGTAGACGAGGACGAGGAGGGTACCACGGATAATGAACCACGGATCAACAGTTCATGGAGCCATGTGGCATAATGCGGAGAAGATTCAAAAAGGAACAGAGGCTTGAAAGTTTGGTACGGAACGCATGATTGCGACGTTTGGTATGCATGGCGCAATTTCGAGCCCGCATGAACCGCTTTGTTCTCGCGGCTCCGTACGCGATGTTCCGTTTCTCGGACCGTGAGGATCTGGACGGCATTGAGAAGTCTAAGAGCTGACGCATGCTGAGATGAGTTGAAAACGTGAGATCTAGAGAGAGAGGCGCCGAGAATAGAGACTCGCTGCTAGGATGTAAGGTTAGGGCTAAGCGGACCGAGCACCCGTGAGGCTGAGAAAAATAACGAATCTGCCTTATGATCACGAAGTGTTGAGGGATGATACCAGAATTCAAAGAAAAACTTCCAGAGAATTTGTCTGTTATTTCTCTTTCATTGACGTAAAGTGAAGTGTGATCCTATGTCCTGTCCTTATTCCATGATTAGAGATGTCCCATCAGTCTACCCAAAACCATGCCTCACCTAACCTTCAAAACTCCAGTAGCTAGTTAGATCCTTGCTCTCAACCTAGTGTCCACGCCCATCATACCCATCTGATTCATCCCTAAAACCCTCCGCATACTCTCCCTCAGGTAACGTATCCCGACCATCCTGATAAACAGAAACATACTCGCTCTCCCCCAACCCACGCACATTTCCCCCACCACTGCCACTACCCGTGCTACCCGGACTCACACTCCTGCTCCCTCCCAAACTCAAGCTCTCTCCCAAGATCCCCCCTCGTCCGAATTCTCCCTTGGATTCTCCAACCCTTCTCACACCCATCATCCACCCCACTAATCCCCTCGGCAGCCACCGTCCGACAAATCCATACGTCCTGCTTCCCATCCCTACCCGCACTGTCCTTGATCGTCCGGATGTCATGGAGTCGAAAACAGCATTGTTTAATTCTCGTAACGAGCTTCCTTTCCCGACCGCGCCGGCACCTCCAGCTCCTTTCGAGCTCACAGTTACGAAGTTGCGTGCATAAGCTTGGCGGGATGATTCATCCCATTTAAGAGTCTCAGCACGCTGTGATTGCGTTGTAGTGACAAGTGCTTTGTTGTGTGGTGAGAAGGAGCCGAGGTCGAATGTTCCGAGCTGGAGGTGGGTGACTGGGATGTTTAACGGTGAGAGTTCTGAGGTTAGGACGTGTGTAAAGGAGGTGAGGGCTTGATTTATCATTGATTCGGGGAGGTGGAATGAGGGTGAGAGGGAGGAGATTATGCTGGGTGTTAGAAGGAGGACGGAGGGCTTGGTTGTTGCTTGTGATTGTTGGTGGAGGTGTGGGTGTGGAAGAGGTGAGGATTGGAGCAGAGGGAGGAAGGTTTGTGCTGTTATGATGGGAGTGAGGAGTCGGGTGTTGAGGAGGTCGGAGAGAGTGGACGGTGAGAGGGTCGCGATTGGTGAAGATGGGTAGGATGGTGATGGTATGAGGATTAGGGAGCGGAGGGAGAGATGATGAGGCTTTGCGCCTTGGAAGGCGGCGTGTGGTGATTGCAGGTGAAGTGTGAAGCGCTCAATAGAGGCGCGGGCGCTTTCTGGCTGTGAAGATGTTAGATTGAGGTCATTGTGAAAGGAGGGATGACACTTACATCAACAATATCAAGCATCAACGGCTTGATATCTGGCCTAGCTTCATTCTGGACCAGCACTTCCTCCTCAATAGTATTGCATACAATATATACAATGAAACCTCTTCTCTCCAGATCCAAAGATATAGACCGAGTAATAGGTTCCGAAGGAGGTCCAGCAATTACCACGACCTCAAGTCGTGCTCCATTGCTTGCACGCCTTGCCCTTCTCTTCTTGCGACTGACTTTTCTCCTTATGACTTTATATGTGATGCTTCCAACAGCTAGGACAATAAAAGTTGTCAGGATCTTGTGCTTGAACACCCAACTCTGAAGTTGGCCAAGTGCTGATGGAGAGGCAGAGATTGCAAACGTCTTCGGTGGCGGCGGGGGTGGCCTGGGACGCGCAGACTCGGGTATCCATTTTGAAGATGAAAGCGCTTCTCTTAATGTATTTGAGACCTTCTCGAGATGCTTGTCGACATAATCGGCCACTTCGCCCGAGTACCTCTTCACATCGTTCGGAACAGAGGAGAGCTGTTCACATGTCAGTGTGTGATTGTTTGGAACTATCTAAGACACTTACAATATCTAAGAAAGCTTGATCGTCTGCAGACATGTTGGTAGCCGTGTCGAGGACAACGCAAGTGATGTAAGTCGTTGGTGGTACCAACTTTGGGATGGAAGAGGTCGAGAATGCGGGGAAGCCCGGAAGTGCGGTTTACGCCTCGACAATTCAACCAATCTTGAGCTTCAACTCGTACAACATCCCACTCCAGTTCAACATTGCCCTCAGGGGACAAATATTGTCCTTATCTTGTATTCTCTTAGCCGAGTAGCCCTTTAGACAGCTCGTGAGAGATGGCAAATAGTAGAGCTCTGCTCTCAGACCTCGTTTTTCATTGAAGCTCTATTATAACCCTATCTCCGCTCAAAAGCTTTGAGATATCTTTCCTATCCTTTGTTTAAGCAATTGCGTTCGTTCGCCAAAAAGAAGGAATGGCCAGCAATAGGGATTTAACGATCAAAGTATTGCTTGCGCCCCGGTTCGATGTGTCCCATGCCATTGCTGGACTAAGAGTCGTTCTTACCATAGGATCTCCCAAGGTGGACGAAGATTGTGTTCTTGTCACATCGAGTACTACTAGCAATCAAAGTTTCATTCCAAGACATATCGAAGCCTCCGATGATATAGGTCCACTTCCGTTACAAACCAAGATCTCACACCAAGATTCTTCAGTCAGCTGGCTCGTGGGACGGAGGACGTTAGGAGACGTTACGTTGAAGTATCGCACCGTACCAGTGCCTGGCACAGGACCGAAGATTTTATCGAAAGCTATCAGTATATATACAGATCAAGGAGGGCTGCTCTGTTCCGGGCTAGCATTTATCGCGGCTCCTCCGGGCGATGAGATTTATCATAGCAGTGTCGAGTGGGACCTCAGTCAAGCGCCTGAGGGTACTCGAGCAGTGTGGACGTTTGGGGAAGGACCAGGTCCGATCGAAAAGGTCGGCCCTTCTTCAATACTGACTCAAACTGTTTACATGGTTGGGCCCATTCACAGCAATCCACCCTCTTCAGTCCCTGGAAGCATCTTGGATTATGGATACTTCTGGTTCGGAAACCTACCCTCAAATGTGGCAGTTATTAAAGACATACACCATGATTTCCTGCTCAAAGTCACGGAGTTTTTTGAAGAATCAGTTTCAGCGGACAATCCATACCGCAGCTTCGTTCTGAACACAGGACGATCCAAATCATTTGGAGGAACTTCTTTCCTTCGAAGTCACATATTCACGTACGACGATCAGATCTCTCAAGTCGAAGACTACGATCTAGTTCGCCGTATGGCCTATGAGATGTCCCACATTTATCTAGGTCCTCCAGTTACAAGCAAAGACATGGATTGGCTATACGAAGGAATCAAGAATTGCTTATCAATTTACATGCCTTTCCGCAACGGCTTCCGCACAGGACAGTACTTTCAAGCAACCATCAGTATGCTCTGTCTTCGCTATTACACATCTCCTCTGATCAATCTCCCTCTTGAGGAACTACTCAAGCTTGTTCCAAAAAGCACCAGTGCAAGAGAACATCTTGAGGCTCGAGCCTGGGCTTTCGTCGTTGGCACGGATCTGAAAGCAAGGAGAATGTCTGAGCTCAAAAGACCGATTGAAGATCTTGGTATGAAGCCACTGTCGAAGATGCGAGCGAGCGGCAAACCATATGGCATTGAGCAGTGGATGGAACTTTTGGACCCCTTGATGGGCGATGAGCTTAGGCAAAGATATAAGGATTTTGTGTCAGGACGCACGATCCTGCTTATCGTTGAACTGTTTGGCGCAAAGACTCATTATTTGAAGCAAGTTGATCAGGAATTCCTTGATTTTGGGATGGATCAAAAGAGTTTTGAGTATGGTCTTGTGATGGATTTGAAGAGCGGTAGTCGAGCTGAGGAAGGTGGGTTGAAAGAAGGAGATAAGATTCTATGGAGTTCACATCAGTGGAGATGTGTAGATCATTCCGAGGCTGAGATGGAAGTTGTGGTTGAGAGAGATGGCGAAGAAAAGAGGATCAAATATCGGCCTAGGAGCTACGAAAAAGCGAAGAGTTGGCAGATGATCAAGAAGGATGAGGAGGAGGGTTATGTTCCGCCGCTCGCAGTGAATTGAGTGAGCTCAGTTCGACGAATCGCGAAACAGTATAAGACTTCACGAGACGCCTAAGCCTGAAGTTGCTTGGGCTAACAATGGCATTCAATACATTCTCAACTGGTTTTATTTTCATCTGCGAAGTATGTTCGCATGCTTAGAGCTGTTCCATCAAGGAGGGGCATATACAGTCCATTTGAGACCATGGACACGGAAAGCACTGAAATGGTAGGATAGTGTTTAACAATTTTGAATGGTGCTGAAGATCAACCGACAGCTGCCGTTGACAAGTTGGAGCAGCGAATTGCGATAGCCGATGCCCATGTCAACTCGACATCTGATGCGGACTCAGCTCAAACTCCTCGACGCCACCCCGATATGCCGCCTGCTAATGTATGCCTCCTTTTTATACCAACTAAGTAGGTTATTGCAAGGGACTTTCAATTATCTTCTGCTGCTTAAATTTGATTATCGAGTTTGTCTCAGGGCTCTTGTGTGAGTGCTGAGAGTGCCATTGTTGCGCGCCTGAAAATTTTCCCTTTTCTAGGCATGCAAGTGATTGCCACTATCATTTCGTACTGTACTTTTTCGCCGAATATAAATTCAGGTCTAGCGCTGAATGATTCATCTTTGGAGACATGAACCCATGTCCTTTTTCGATGAGGGCATTCCTAGATCCTGCGAGCGAGTCTACTTTGTGTTCTTCTGCTGACGGCCGTCATCTGCTGAAGACTATTCCAATCATCGTGAATAAGATCAATACCCCCACCTGGAGAATAAGCAGTACCATTTCACTGTTGTTGATCTCAATAGATGTTCCACTTTTGAGACCTCACTGTTCTAGCCTTTAGGGACGTGCCTCCTGAGTTGAATCATTCTTCGCCAGAAGCGTAGGAGGAGGCTTTGCATGCTCTGCCACCGTCTATGTGTCACCAATGATGCCAGAGGGGCCTTAGACTATCCACATAAGACGACATTACACATTGCAGATGCTCTCAACACCCGAGCCCAACCTTCGGAATGGGTGTACTTACGTACATGAGTGGTATTCCCCAATATCTCATACTTTGACTGATTGGCAGAATGAAAGCTCGAAAATCTTCATCACTCAGCACACCGTCAACACCGGGCTTCTACCATTTGTAAGGAAGAAATACTCATTACCACGACGACGCTTAGTTAACCTCCGGAGCAGATCTTGCGGTTGTACGACTTAGACTTGATCGATCTGCTACACAAGGATTCAGACGAACTCGATATATTCGAAAGAATTCAAGGGCTATCTCGCGAGCATTTGGAATTCAATGTCACTTTTTTAGATCGCGAAGTAAGGAGGACGTCTCCCAGTTAGTGAAATGGTAACATGCATTATGCATCTCGAGCTGTTTTTTACCGTACCAATTATTGGCTGACTTGTTTGGGTTCTAGTCTTTAAAATCTCATGGTAGGAAAGAGGAATATGACAACGTTCAACTTCTTCGGCGCAGCCGAGTGGTTCCGAACCGCATCCACTTCTCAGGGGTTTCCCCTTTTTAGTATAGAACGGATACTTAGGAGTCAAACTTCGAGAGATCTACTACTGTTTTGTCGGCTGCTTAGAGGGGAAGGAGATGGGGTAGGAGAGAGGAGGCAGGAGGAATATAGGGTTGGATCTGTCGTCGTCTAGGAAATCGGCGTACTCTTAATTGTTCGAGTGTCGGATGTCTGATAGTTTTGTGTATGGCTCATTTGGTAGGATAGATTTAAATTTCTTGACGTATGCATCCAAGATCTCTACCCCGTGATATTTCGTAATATTTCAATGCAAGAGACTTATAAATCCATCGTGAGCGAGGCCTTGCTCGAAAACGAGGTCACTGATTTGAGAAGAGAAATTAAAAAGCAAACAGAAAAATGCTCGGAGTAATTCGGGATTACTGCCCGAACGTAACTGCACTCCATAGGAAAGTAGTCTCCATTCATGTGCTCTCGTGAGATGTTGCACTCAATCCATAGTACGATTCCCGACATCAAGGTCTGGACAATAACATGCCTCGGCAAAACCCCCCTTTGCCCAATCGGGACAGGCTGTCCCTGTACGGCATTTGCACTGATGACAGATCCAGATTCCAAACCACACCAAGCCCGAAGGGTCTGGAGTCTGGACGCGATTCTGCAATTTTGGCGGGGCATGAAAACACCACGCACCGACGCCGCAACTTAGAAATCAACAATCCACACGAGAACTTTTTCCTTGCAAGCATCCTTCCAAATACCTGATCTATTTCCCTCTATTCTGTTCGACTACAATTACTACAAATACGCGCTCTGCCTACCTTTAAGACACGGGCATAACTTGTGCAGGTTTAACGAAAGGGATTGGGAGAAACGCAGTCAAGCTGTTTTCCTCCGCGCTCAAAAGAACTTTGCGTGCTGGTGCCTCGGGATTTTCGATTGCAGCTGCTGCGAGTATCCAGCAGAAACCGGTGAACAAGAGTAGTAACGCGAGTCTCCTAGTTAGGAGCGCTGAGAGAAGGATGCATAGCAAGGTTGTCAGTGAGTTGCCCTGAGGTTCCTGCGAGGCTGGGATCTGAGAACAGTCTGCATTGAGTCTTCCAAAGGACACAAATTGGATGCTAACATATTTGAATAGTCATCGGGTCGGGCCCTGCGGCTCATACCGCGGCGGTGTACCTTGCGAGAGCAGAATTGAAGCGTGAGTTGGTCGCAAGAAGCGGCAATAGACATTGCTAACAAAGTCATAGCTGTACTCTACGAAGGTTTCCTTGCAAACGGTATCGCGGCCGGTGGTCAATTGACAACAACAACCGACGTAGAGAACTACCCGGGCTTCCCAGATGGAATTGGCGGTTCTGAGTTGATGGTATATCCCCCTCCTCTCCTCGATACCCTTACCGCTTCCAAACCTATACTAACATATATACCTACAGGACGCCATGCGCAAACAATCCGAACGCTTCGGCACAACCATTATAACCGAAACCATCGCAAAAGTTGATCTCTCCGCCCGACCCTTTAAATACTGGCGCGAATACGCCGAAGGCGAATCCCCGGACACCGCAGACGCTATCATAATTGCCACTGGAGCCTCAGCCCGCCGATTAGGATTGCCCGGCGAGGACAAATACTGGCAGAATGGAATCTCTGCTTGTGCAGTCTGCGATGGTGCCGTTCCGATCTTCAGAAACAAGCATTTGATTGTAATTGGAGGAGGAGATTCGGCGGCTGAAGAGGCGATGTTCTTGACGAAGTATGGAAGCCATGTTACGGTACTTGTGAGGAGGGACGTTTTGAGGGCGAGCAAGACGATGGCGAAGCGGTTGTTGGCGAACAAGAAGATTACGGTGAAGTATAACACTGTTGGAGCGGAGGTTAAGGGCGATGATAAGGGATTGATGAGCCATATGGTTATCAAGGATGTTAAGACGGGGAAGTTGGAGACTATTGAGGCGAATGGGTTGTTTTATGCTGTTGGACATGATCCTGCGACTGCGCTGTTCAAGGGTCAATTGGAGACAGATGATGAGGGATATGTGGTTACCAAGCCAGGAACGAGTTATACCACCGTGGAGGGTGTGTTTGCAGCGGGAGATGTGCAGGATAAGAGATATAGGCAAGCTATTACTAGTGCTGGTATGTCCATCCCCGTGTCTTGCACCACAGAATAACAGAAGCTAACAAACAATAGGTTCTGGATGCATAGCAGCACTCGAAGCAGAGAAGTTCCTAGCTGAACAAGATGATGAGCTGGAAAACAACCTTGAGGCAGAAAAGGGAGCCGAGAAAGGCAACAATGTGGTTGTGCCGGAATATAGGTCCAATCCTTTGCTGTAGACTAGATTTCTTCTTTTAATCCTTTTCAGACTTACCGATGACTTGCGGGATATGGGTATGATAGAGGAGCCGATACAATAGATTTGTATGCGAGCATAGCTTAGCTAGATAGAAACAATGTCGCAAGTCTTCCGAAAATCACACCTTGTTGTTTTTCGTTCCGGAATTGTCCTCCCCTGTGACAGGCACTGTACTTTTGCAAGAGGTTTAAAGTATGACAAACATTTTTGGAATACTCCGTCTGAAAGATTTGGTTCCATCTCGTGAGATATCTTCAAATATGCAAGTATATCGACCAAGCTCTTGACAGCAAAAGGGAACTCTTGAAAACGGAATCTGTCTGAAAAGTCTAGGTTCTATGGAAAAGAGTACCCCTCACCATGCTTGACGTGTAGGGAGTTTAAGCCAAAACCAGGCAGCGAACTACGGTATGAGAAAACAATGATTCCACATAGTCGAGTAGCGCTGCCGCTGCCGTCAGATCGCCGAAGACCAAGCTTCTCTCTAGCTAAGAGGTCATTTTATACCTACCCGCTTGTCCACCTGGCTGTCTAGGTACCTCTTCTGGAATCATGTGATCTTACCACTCCTCTACTTACCTTGGTACAGTAGACATCCCCCTTAGGTACCTAACGCAAGTAGAAAGAACTTAAAACCCAGCTCCTAAGTTTCACTTCCAATAGTGAATCTTCAGATAGATTATTCACTAATTTAGTAAGACTCGGAATCCGCAGTATAAAGGAGGAATAATAATCCAGAGCTGACAATCACGATCACACCCTCGCAACCACAGCCACAGCCACACACTTACACACCCAACTAGGCAAGGAATTCGTAATTAATTATGTCGTGTGACCGCATGCTGCATCGGGATTCGCAATCGGAGTAGCAAGAGTCAGCAAACGGCTAGCGTCGGAATGATAAGTTATTGTTGGTTGACTGAGTGAGTGTGAATTCTGTACGAAGGTAGGTAGGCAGCTATTGTCTGTCTTTGAATAACATGATTTGGAATGTGCGCAGTAGATGTTGATTGCACACGGCGACCGCTTTGATGCTGACGGAAGGTCAGTTCATAAGCAGGTGATACGACAGGTGCAGTTCGGTGTGTGTTCGTTCGCCGGCCATGTGTGGCAAGGTGCTTAGCTGCAGGACCCTGACAGGAGATGAGTTTCTGCAGGGGCGCAGGATTGGAAACAACTACTGGACGAGGTCAAAGTCACCAAAGATTACCATTTCAGGGACATGAGATCACAGTCAATTATAAACAGAATGCGCAGACAACACAATGAGACTTTTATTAGGTATTAGCGGCGGGGTTTTGCCCTAGTGGCAGATTGCAAAAAGACAGTCTGATGGGTATAGGGTATCAATACGCAGCAGAAAATGCAGCGCGCAGACCGACAAACAACAGTAATGCAAAATGAGTGGTATCAATCAATCAATCTTGGGTATTTCAAGGAGATCCGTTTCCCGACGATAGTGAATTCGTTCCATCAATGATGAAAATGACGCGATTCGGACGTAGTAAAGTGAGCGCTTATGCGGAGGCGGTCACTTGAGGGGTGGTCTGAGCAATAACTGGCTCTGGCTCAGAGACGACGGGAGCAGCTGGCTCAGCAGCGGCAGAAGCCTCGGCGGCAGGCTCAGCTGGCTTCTCAACAGGCTTCTCGGCCTTGGGAGAGGACTTGCCCTTGACGGTGGCGCGGAGCTTGGCGAATGGAGATGGGGACTTTGGCTTCTCAACCTTCTCGCCCTCCTCCTCGGTGGAGACCTTCTCCTTCTTCGTGAAGAATGGAAGGGAGCTCTTGCGCTTGTCGGATTTGACAGTTGGGACCTCGGCCTTTGTCTCGCCATTGGTGACTGGAGCCTCGGTGGTCTCAGTTGGAACAGTGGCTGGGCTGGCAACAGAGGTAGCAAGTGGCTCGCTGGCCTCAACGGCGGGGATGACTGGTGCAGTCTCGCTGACTGGCTCGGCATCCTTAGCTGGGACAGCTGGTGCGGCCTCGGCTTCAGTCTTCTTCTCCTTGTGCTGTCCAAACTTCAAGCTGCCAAAGATGCTGTTACGCTTAGTTGGAGTTGGCTTCTCGGTTGTGGCAGCTGGAGTAGCCTCAGCAACTGGGGCAGCCTCTTCGACGGTCTCTGGGGCGGTAGCAGGTTCTACAGGAGCAGCAGCCTCCTCAGTAGCAGGGGCGACAACGGCATCCTCCTTGGGGGCTTCGGTCTTCTCCTCCTTCTTGCCACCAAGGTTGAAACTACCAAAGATAGAAGTGCGCTTGCGGGATGCGCTTCGGCTCTTGCGAGCCTCCTTCTTCTCTTCCTTAACTTCTTTCTTCTCCTCTTTCTTTTCTTCCTTGGCCTCCTTCTTCTCCTCGGCCTTTTCTTCCTTCTTCTCTTCCTTCTTCTCAACAGCTGCAGCAACAGGAACCTTGGGGAGGAGATCGGCGTGGGCCTTCTTGTATTCCTCGCTCTCAACAACAGTCGGAGCAAGCTCCGTGGCCTCGGCGGCCTTTGCCTTCAGAACGGCAACCCAATTATCACGCTCCGCAAGTGTACTAGCCTCGAAAATGTGCTTGTGACCGCCAAGGGAGAAGGCGAAGGAGACGGGGCCATCCTCGCTGATGTCGGAAACTTCGGACTGCGGGAAGATATTGTCAGCTGACGGTCGTAACGATTACTCGGGCTCGAGTATTGCACTTACCAGATTGAAGATACCAGCTGGAGTGGCCTTGTCGGTGGCCTTCTTGCTGAAGTACAGAAGGCCCTTTCCAGTGTATGATGACCAAGCGGCGTTCTTGTTGGCGGTATCCTGTTGCTTTTCACCACGGAGGTAGCTAGTTAAAGCCTTGCTCTCAACAGGCTCAGATCCAAACCAGAAAAACTTCTTTTGGAACATGAAACTCCTAAAAAGATTATAATGTTAGTGTCGTGTAATGAAAGAATCGAGATAATCCCGCAAAATAACCGTGCAAAGCCTGATGGTTGAGAGCTACCCTCAACATCGATGAAAACTCGTAGCCTCGCGTAACTAGCTAGCCGCGTACTATATATCTGAATCTGCGCAGTAATAACTC
Organism: Phialocephala sp. D728; assembly: GCA_003988865.1. Classification (NCBI taxonomy): domain Eukaryota; kingdom Fungi; phylum Ascomycota; class Leotiomycetes; order Helotiales; family Mollisiaceae; genus Phialocephala; species Phialocephala sp. D728. Next base: position 172,174 of record QYAJ01000077.1, on the reverse strand, counting down.
AAGAATGCAGATTCCTGCTGATACGGACGGTCGAAGTCATGCGTGATCCAGATTGTATAGGAAAATAGACTTACTTGAGTAGACCAGGTCCCTTGTAGCCGAGAACACCCTCCTCGACAGGCTTAACCTCCTCCTTGACTGGTGCAGCCTCGGTGATATCAGTAGTTTCTGGTGCAACAACGGCTGGCACCTCGGTGGTAGTAGGCTCAGCAGTCTCGACAGGTGCAGTCTCAGTGACAGCAGGAGCTTCGGTGGCAGTCTCTGTGGGAGCAACGACCGGCTCCTCGACCGGCTTGGTTACTTCGGCGGCAGACATGTTGATGGTGTGTGAAAGGACGCGTACTGGGTATTACAAATGGGTATCTTGATGAAGGTTGATGAAGAAAAAGTTGATCCTGTCAAAACGTGAAGACGATGAAGACGAGGGAAGAAATTTTTTGGGATGAGCGTTGGGACGGTTTTATGAATGGAGGGCAGGCAGGGGGGCGGGATTAGCGTAATGAGCTCTCCCGATCAGCAAGAGGCTGGCGAGCCTTGACTCGCATGCATGGCACAGAGCTCCTTTTCCACCTCCGTGAATGGAGCGCACAATTATCAACACGCGAGGCAGCTTGCAAGGCCCAGGTGCGTATCGTATCGTCCGGCAGCTGGGACGCGATGCATGAACGACCATCTCAGGTCTATTTATTCTCGACTCGAGCCGTCGTCGAGCGCTGCTTGTTACTGCTTTGGATCAACGGCTCCTGGCTCTGCGGCCGTGATCGCTCTCGCGCCCAACAACCAGCAACACGCCATCTGGAGTTGCAAGATCGACATTGACTGATCATGCGAGCACCCTGAATTGAATGCAGCGACGCCTCGCGAGACAAGGCAGACCAAAGCTGGCATTGGACGACAGCGCCACCTCCCCCTCCACTCCTTTTGCCCTCTGTGCAGGCTGCAATGCTGCATTAATGGCACAATGCTCGACCGTCCAATCTGAAATGACGCCTCCCGTTTCTCGTACCCGCACAGCACCTGCTGAGGACGGGCTGTTTACTTGACCTCCGGTATCCTACCTCTCCTACCCTTCTCCTTCCCCGGCTGTCAGACTCGCTGCTGGATGGAATCTTGCTGACCCAACAACACGCCTCAGATCCGGGCAGCGCTAGAATTCTTCGTGTCTGCGACTCGCCCGATACCCAAAGAAGTCCCCGGGAAATTTGACGCCTCATCCAAAACTAGAAAAGAGGACATTGGCCTCAGTTTCTCTGTCCAGCAGCGGCCATGCGCCACCCTCGAGGCATCCTGATTCCTCATGTCTAAATTATGGTAATAATCATTAGAAGTTCACACTTCGAGGGTTCTTTGATACTGCTACTCGGCGTGGTTGCAGCGCGAAGACACTAGCCTGACCGCAAAGTAAGGGGGGCGGTAGTGCCAATAGCATGTGTAGACGATTGAATCAGGAGTCCGAACCTCACCAGTCAGATCGCCGGACTCGCCCCTCTCTTGGCACTGGCACCGTCTGGAGACTGGCAGGCTGTTCGCATTAATAATGGATAGTCGCGGCACCTCCACCTGCACCACCGGCATCACTTGTTTCGTTTCAGCGAGAGTGTACGGATGCTCATCTCACGACTCTCCGGCCACGGCACCCGTTACTTACTGTAATGCACCTCCATCAACAGACGACTTGGTGGGCGATGCGATGTTCCCGATGGATGATGGAATCTTCTCGCGCTCACGTCGCGTCGTCCACGGGCGCTTCTTTCATTTCAGACCTCAATTTCCCTGCATCAGCTAGCGACCCTAGTCGCCCACAAAGTCTCGGCATCGATGGGTCTAGCTCAAGCCGTAGCCCCATTTAGGGAGCCCTAGCACTTTTTAGAGTAATGAGAACCAACCCTGAATTGACCTCCAGTCATCTCAAAATCGAAGATTTTGCCATAAATCTCTTCTGACAGGTCCACTCGAATCCGACCCTTTCATCGACTCCGTGCCTGGCTGGCTGGCTGGCTGGCTGATATAGTGTACTATGTTCACAGACACCCACATGTTTCAACACTCAGAAGACAAGCAGATTGTTTCAGAGATCTCCAGCCTTCGCTTCAGCACACGTTGTACGCCTCGCCGTTTCCCGCGGGGTCTGCATTCCCTCATGCCTGGCATTCCTTCTGGGGTCAGATCATGATGCAGCCTGTAGGATGCCAGGGCAGACATGCTAGTGGCGGTCAACGACGACGCGGCAAAAGCCCTCAACGAATTAATGACTGCCGACAATCTGCAGACGGACTTCTGAGGGAGCGTATCAGGACTCGCGAAACAATGAAGTTGTCTGCAGATGATCGTCAGGCCATTCTGGGTGTTCAGATAAGGCCACCAATTCTTATTGGAGATTATAATGGACAGGATATCACCAGACTAAAGGGCAAACCCGAAGGCTGGCAGGTTATCATAACTCTAAAATTCATTATTCATATCCCTTCTTTCAGCTCCTGCATTTGAAGATGAGTTTGACGTTGTACTCAAGATTCTTCGCAAAGGCTCTCTCTCGAAAACGCTCCAGAAGCTGAAGGACTTCACAGCATAGCCTTGCTTTGGAACTTTTATTTTATTTTTAGCGATGGCATGATCATTTATTATTGTTGTTTTGTACTGCCTTATGATGGCTTGCCTCATTGAAACAACTTCCCAGTAACTCCGCAAGCTGTGGAGTGCCCGTGTTGTTGAGCTTGGTGCTTTCTTTCGGCTCTTGCATGTGGTTTTGAGGCAAAGTCGTGTTGTATGTAGTTTGAAAATACGGACAAGCTTTTTAGCCTCCAAATGTCACATCAAAAGAGTTGTAGTGTTTTGGAATGGGTTTGAACAATGCTGGCTTCAATAATACTGAAATGATGGTCAGATGACTGACTGGAATAGCAGCGACGGATCCTCGAGTTACTCAATTTGTGCTTTGCAGTTTGTGAAGTTCTTAACGGGCATATCATAGTAGATGGAGGTTGAAGGTATATTGCACAAATCATCATTTCTTTTGTTATTACTTTTTTGCAAAGCATCTTTCGAGTTCATCGCACGTGCTTATTATGGTAAGACTACTAAGTGCTATAGATTCTTTGAGTGAGGCCACATGCTCACATTTGATTTATCTGTTTGTCTATGCACTTTGTCAACTATCGTCTCGACTTCACGACATATACCTATTCCGGTATTGTGTGCTCGATTGGCTATAATAGTGCAGATGTTACGTTTACTTTCAATGCGCTTTTGCCAACCATGGTTTCAAATTCACATCTACCTATAGCGGCAGTGAGTGCTGCTGCACACATCATGAGGTTAGATGCTAATCTTTATATTTATTTCTCCCCTGCTGCTGAATGGAATTATTCAAATCTTTGAAGGTCGTTGTCCTATAAATCGTAAGTTGGTCCTTAGACATATCAGTCTATCGCTTGCTTTTCATCTCATCTAACCCTGATTGAGTTGCTTCTGTCATCGCCCTGTAGCTCGCAGCCTCGTCCTCGAAAAATTGGTACTGCCAGTTACAGATTAAAGGGAGGCTCTTTTCTACTATCCCTACTGCCCTCTTATCCAACAACAACTTTTGGTAACCTTTCTTGGTCTCTTGGATACACCATCCTACTAGACATCCATCCACTTCAACGTAGTCTTTACAAGTCAGGTTCTTCTCGCTATTCCGCAAACTTGATACCCTTTGATCTTACTTCAACCAACATACGCTCTCGTTCATTCAACGTACCACAATAGTCCTTATTTCATCCACTATCAACTTCCCCACCTGGATTGCTCTGCAATACGTTCGCTTTTCCCGTTAGCGGATAGCTAGACGATATTAGTAAGTCAGTCAACCCTTCCTCTTCTATATCCCTTGCTTGTCCATAGGCTCCTCCCCAAAACACTACACGATGTCTCACTAGTGCCTTCACTCTTACACAACTACTCTGCAACTTCTTCACGTTCACTTCTCCAACAAAGCCGTCTTAACATCTCTACCAGCCAGTCTTCATAGAAAAGTCCACCATCACTTTCAACCTTTCCACCTCGTATTACTTTTATCTTCTCCAAACATTCCTTCAACGCTGACCATTCATCTACATCCTCCTTACAACAACAACGAACTTACACTTTTCATAGATCGAAGCAACTAACCTTCGACTCTTCACCTAGCAATAATAACAACAATATTTCTACTCCTCACGCCCACCAACGACTCTGCCTCAGCCTCCACATTTACTCTTTCCAGCAATATCATCACTCAAGGTACATTATCGAACGTCCCCTAACCTTCTGCCCTCAACCTCCCCCACATAGACCCCTCTAGTACAGTTTATTATTATCCCTCGCACTCTTTGTCCCAATTCTTCATCCCCCATACCTCATACTTCATAGTTCGTAATTCATCATCGCCTTTGCTCAGTTCTTCAATGTTGCACATTCTCCTGGGATTCTGAGACGAAGCTGACACCCACAGGACATATTCTCAATATGACTTCGAAGAAAACCAAGAAGGGAAGGCGCAATTTCCAGAGTGGCAGAGCCCCCCCCTTGTCAAACAAGAATGTCAGCGAGAACAAAGCTCAGCCTCCTGCTTGTCCAGCCAGTACTCAGAATAATGTCACCACGGGTCACGAGGCTTGGAGCAATAGCTGGCTCGAAGCTCCTGCCATGACTCCGAAGAGACTTGACATGGAGTTCCCGCCATTGTCCAGTGCCAACACGGATAAGCCTACAGAGAGCAATGTTGAGAAAGCCTTCTGGGCACGATTTTCTGTCAATCTTTCTCAAGAAGCCGCCTTTGAAGTTCAGACCATTGATTTCCCGAATGGGTCGGAGATTGCTCTTAATCAACCTTCTCCTGTCACAGACTGGAGCGACTCCACTCCATCAGAAAACGCTCTCGTCGACACGTCTATTCCTGGCTCGAAAGTTTGGGTTAGCACGAACATGCCGGTGTTCGCCGCGCCTGAGGAGATCGGCTGGGCAAAGTATTCTGCTAAGCCTGGCGTGTGGCACACAAACGTCTCTGATGTGAAGAAGGTTCAGTCAGGTTGGGAAATTCAGCTTGGGCACCTCGCTGCTGTTCCAGAAAAGACATCGGAAGATACTCGCCTTGCTACTTCCATTCCTACTCCGGCGGCAGCACCGGAGAATGTCTGGGTTGATCCCACGCCTCCAAAGACCGAGGAGGACTTGTTGAAGGAGAGAGTTGATGCTGCCTGCTTTGGGTGGCCATGGGCCGGTGTACCAGACGAGTTGGTAACTTTGGTAAGGCAAATCGCTAACTGATTCCCGGCTTTTTCGAAACTGATTTTTAACTAGTCACCTTTCCATCTCAATGAACATCCATGCACAGGCCCATTAAAATTATCCCGAGTGGTGCAAACATCTGACTTCTTCAACAAGCTGTTTAATGTTGATGATGTGGCTTTCGAGATTCTGAAGTTGGTCTTTATGCACCACAGTTCAGCCTGGAGGCTTGCGGCAACTTGCCAACAAGTATGGGATCTTGTCTGCCGTAAAGTCGTACGTACCCTTCTTCGATATACCACACAATCGGTGGCAACCACAAAGTGTTTGAGACGTAAGTCGCTGACATTGGTCTAGGACATCTGGGATATGACGTCTGGGTTCTTCAACAGTTGCGACAAACTCACGACTAATGACAGCTCAGCTGTGAATCAGGATCACGTTGGATCAGTCTCGGCGCACTTGGTCATTACGCCTTTCCGGAGAACTGAGGGTCCAGCATCCTATGTTGAGCAGGTCAGGAACCTTCGGCTCTTGAGTAAGCACCCTTCCTCTAAAATCACAAGATATTTCAGGTCTGACTCCTTTAGAACTTGCGGTCTTGAATTTCTCCGACTCATTGAGGAACGTGCACTTCCATCGCGTGCCCTTCCTGAATATCAACGTGCTTGCCCTTCTGATTCCGCAGATGAGAAATATCGAGATTCTCGGCATTTATAACTGCAGATTGATGCATCTTGGAACGGGGTTGAGGCTCCTGGATCTCCTTACGGTTGATAGACCCAAGGGGAGAGAAAATCAGATCGCTCTGGACTTCTATCCAAATTACCATTTGGGCCCCGAGGGTGGCGACCACTACATGGGTACTTATGGTGTTACCTGGGACAACCTCAATCTTGATACTTGCTTAGGCATCTGGTCTCTGGTAAAGAGAATCGTCAAGAAAGCCCGAAAGCAAGGCATTGATCTTGAGAGCCCGCATACCATGTTTAGACAATGGCTGGAGAAGACCCCGTGCTGGAACGTCGGCCCAACACTGGTTTCCTTTTCCCATCCTGATGCGGAGCCGATTGAAATTGCGGCTATGGTTGAGTATCGGAAGACTCATGGCAGCCCCGAGAGACTTAAGCAGTTGTATAAGTACAAATGGAATCCAGAATGGTAAGTTTACATATTACAATTGGAACCTAATAGATACTTACAAGGAACAGGTGGACTTCAGAGTATATGTGCAAGACTTGCGGAGACGTCCAGTTGGGGGTCTTCTTCTTCTTCGCCGAAGCACAATGGCTGGCAATCCAGGGTCTCCGTGTCCTTCCCGAGTGTTACGGTTGCAGATTGACTTACTATCTCCGTCGGGAAACTGACCACTACAAGGCAAAGAAGCGACACATCGTCAAGACTTGGCTGAAGGACGATGAGGGCTGGAACACCACAAATCTGCGCAAGGCAATTGAAGACTACGACTTGTACGGAATAGAGCAGATGGCTGCCGAGCTTGACGACCTCCGCAAGAAGGACTCCACTAGAGGCCGGGATCCGTATGACAAGGAAACCAATGAACGTCAACGCCCGTACACCCACGATGAGCGAAAGGGGCTTCGTGGTGCGTTTCTGAGATCTCCGGAAGTCTGCTATGAGAAGCATATGGAGAAGGCATACTTCGGACCAAGAGATATGTACCAGTGGTCCTACGAGGATAGGTCCAAATACGATTTTCACGGGCTGCATTACTGATGTTGCTCATGGTGTTCTTTCTTTGTCTCGAGCATCACTCGACGACCTTGGAAATTCATCTCACGTCTGTCTTGTCGCCATCCGCATTCATGGTCCTCACTTTCGATCATGTTCATTGCTTCCTCGACGCGCGACACATATCACCAAGATATTTCCCTTACGAAATCCACATCTCACGAAACACGACCTCACAGGCCCAGCTCTTTACCCCTCTATTCCGCACGAACATACACGTTCCCGTTTCCCGTTCCTCACCAAAATGTTTCCCGACTTTCAAAGCCTCATATTCAAACATCAATATTCTCAAACATACATATTCTCAAACATACATATCACACCACACCACACCCTCTCACCAGCTCGCCAGCTACACATATCTCACGGGACGCACTAAAGGTCGGTCATTCAACGTCTGACTGACTGACCTCTGGAGCACGCCGTTCTACTCCTTTGCGGAATGCGGAAGATAGAACACGGAGGAGAAATCTAGATAGTTAGTTGAGCTGAGCAGTAGAAAGAAAAGAATTAATTTAACGCGATGAATTCCGATGTTTCCGGAGATGTTGAGGCATGATAATATAGTGATATAGGATTTGTGGATTTGTGAAGTGACATGTTTTGGTTTTGGTTTTGGTTTTACGTTTTGTGATTTGAGATTTGCGATTTGAGATTTGAAACTCGATTGTGATATGAGGGTGAAGTGTAGTTTTGAGTGAGCGGTTATTGATGCGTGAGAGAGGGTGATGGAGTATGGGAGGAAGTACTGGCGGGAGGGAGTGTGGAAAGGGAGCGTTTGATGAGCTGTGATGCGGTGTGATCTGATGAAACGTGACTACCATATTTCGCCCCCCTTTTCTTTCTCTAAGCGCGGGACTACCCTCCCTCCCTAACTAGGTGGTATTCATGCCGTGACCCGTGAAATTATCATGCTAGCCTCAGAGATAGCATTGCATTGCTCGTATTATGAATTTGAGAATGTGGACATACATAACCACGATTAACTTCAAAAATATTACAGTGTGATGGTGTTTGAATGTTTTTTGTCTTATTGTTTATGATATAGACAGACCTATACACAAGAAGAAAAGCCTAGACCTTAACCTGAACCCAGCCCAGCAACAGGTAGGAAATTAAAGTAAAAAGTAGTGTCAGATAGTGACATATATACCGCAACTCTCGAGCTTCCCGCTTGCTCTCGACGTTGGGGTTGGTGATAGATATAATGTGATGCGATTCAAGGTCACACGTCTGAGGTCTGAAGACCTGTACTTCCCCTCCTTTCGCCTCCTTCCTATCCAATACCGGGCCCGAAGAAAGGGAGGCATAATTCGTAGCTCTTCACAGTACTATTGTTACACATGAGAACTGATGGACTCATTTCCATCGTCCCTCACTCGCCGCTGCTCGTAATGGTAATTGTCTGTCCAAGGTGTTGAACGCTAGTGTTCTTGGCGTATATGGTGTCTTAGGTACGGCTTTCATCTCCCATTCCTTGTCTGAGCGTCCGTCTGAGGAGACGGGTGAGTTTTTGATTTGCATGTCGTCGACATCGATTTTCGAGGCGGCGCGCTCTCCAGGAGTGGGGATCAGGGAGTAGATTCCTAGTAAGAAGTTGAGGAAGAAGATTGCCCTGTGAAGAGTATTAGTGTATGGTTTGGATGAGGGAGGTGAGGGAGAGGAAAACGTACATCATGAGAACGGTAGTGGCGTATGTTCCTTTTGCCATCACGCAGTAATGGTGATCGCCGGTAGCATCGGCGTATTTACAGCTCTTGGAGATGTACCAGGCGATATTGGACGAGTGTTTAGGGTCTGAGTGATCGGGCCCCATTTGTCCGTACATGCTTACTATCCATAAGGCGGTGATGATGCCGTTGGTGATTGTCCCGAGGAGGGGATACCAGCAGTGGAGGGTGAACATGACGACTTTGACGAGGAGGATGAACATGGACAGGACGGATATTGCTACATTGAATGAGGTCAAACTGTAAGGTAGTTAGTGTCTGTTCATTTTACGGAATCCAGAGCCAGACGTACGTTTGTGACCATACAAAAGGTATCGTGGGTATGGGCCGGTGATTCGCATATGCGTATAATATTTCCGTCGGGCTCGAGTTAAATCCATTATTCGCGCCCACTATCCAAAGTCTAGTGCGGAAGAGATCCGGGTCTGCGATTCCAAACAATGCTAATCCTGCTACAGTGCCTGCAAGCTCGAGTATCATCAAGACAATCAAGACATTGGGCCACTTCCACTTCCTCCGAAAATGCGGGATCCTGAACATGATGCCGGATGTGCTCGGTCAACCACGCTCGTCGCGGAGGCTCGCTGTCGGACAGGGAGGTTGGGAGGTGCGATGAATGGAAGCTCGGTATCGCTGTCACTGTTGCTGTCGTCTGCTCGACGTCGTCGTCGGTCGTGGTACTGGAGCTTCACATTGAGGAGCGAAGAGGCTTCTTTGGAGGCCGGCAGTGGCAGTATTATGGAGGTGTGCGTGGTGCATCTTGTCAGCGCAATGCGGGAGGTCTCCGTCGACCACCAATGAAGCCGTGTGATCGGGACGCAGCGCTTACATGCAGGGCGATTGGAAGGTGTGAAAGCGAATCAGGCACGCGGACCACCCTCTGCGTTGGGGGGCTAAGCTGCATCGGGGTCCGGGAGGGGGAAGCGAGGGCCTTCTTCATGGTCCTTCTTTGGCCCCTCGAGTCGCCCTGAGGAACATCGCACCAGCCCGGTCTGAGATGTGCTGATATGGCTCTGCCGGGCGCCTGCTCCTTCAGCAACTGTCGGTAAGTCACGCTTCATGATATTGAAAAGCCCGCATTCAGATATCTCCTTTGCGACGGCGGTTGGAAGGACCCCGCGTCCCATCCGCACATCCATTCTCTGTTTCCTCTGCAATCAGCCTGATTGACGGCTCAGAATAGCAGGCAGGTTGTGGCGGGCAATAAGGTTGTCGGTAGTGGGGGAGCACGGTTATCGATTTTGCCTTTGAGAGGTTTCCGATGTCTGACTGCATAGGGAGGGTGAGATTCTGCAGTCCGGACTCGTCACTCTCATCGACTTGGCTAGTGCTTGATTATTTCCATCCTCTTCCTGAAGATCGCTATGGGACATTTCATGATTGGACGTGGCGAATGCATCCACGTCAGACTGTTCTCCAGCTGAACGAGGTGTATGGAATCACGTTTGTTGATTAGAAGACAGAGTTGCGATGTGAGTTGCGATGTGAGTTGCGATGTTTATTCAAGATTATATAGATGTCACTCTGTTGGACATCCTTCAAAATTGGAACTTCGAATACTGTATTCAGTTAATTGTTCTCGTTCTAAAAGCTGCCGAATTGACGTGGGACGTTCGTGGTTGACAGTCTCCTATCACGAGTCTCGGACAATGTGCCATTAGGAGCCTTCAGGTCATCCTTTTGTCGTATCACATACATGATGAAACATGTCAATCCCCTATTCCTTCGATTTGGACTCTGGAGCCTCGTGGCATGTCAGATCATCGGGGTAATCCAGTCGTGATCCAGTCCCGCAGTCCGCTTGGTTTTGTGTCACCAGCTTCGCCCGCTCAGCCGCAGACACATCCTTCAAATCATGCTCCTCCCAGCTGATGGCGACATTCAGCATTAGCAATGGCTTGTATTAGGAACCTGAAGGATATTTCGGAGCACTCTTGTCTTCTGCAGATGATGGCGTGGAAACCATGACGATGCTCTGATGCGACACTAAGCCACGAATCCTGTATGACTTGTTCACATATCTGCGTTGCCATGAACACGGACTTCATTTTCGCCATACCTCGTATCCTCGACATCAGAAAACCCGAGATCATGTTCCAAAATCATGAGCCTGGGTAGTAGATGTGTGGCAATATTCAGTCCTTGAGAGGCGCCATATATTTACTGAAGTCTTGTTGTTCTGGTTCAGCATACTACCAAATACCCATGCTGGCTACATTTTCTCTCCTTTGTACCCATACTTAAACCGTCAACTCTGACGTCGAGCGTTCCTCTAATGTCTCACGAATACCTGTTTCATGATCAATTCATTTATGAATGTCTCTAACTTGTGACACACAAAGCTCAAAATATCTTGATCATACAGTATTCAGTCCTAGATCGACATTTCGACGTCATAGCGAGAATGGTGGCTAGCAACAATATTCACCCTGGCAAGAGCTTGACCCGTGGGAAACTCTCGTCAGCCAGCCGAGCGGCGCACTCACAAACCCGATATGCTGGGAATCGTGTAACGAAAGGCTTGTCGAGCCACTGAGATCTTGAACCGGGCCAAAGAAAGCGAAGAACTCCGGCAGAGCAAGGACTCACTCGGGCTCAAAAGAAGAAAAGAAAAGAATCTTATCACATGGTCTGATGAGATGCCCCCAGGACTGCAAGCTCATCTCGCAAAGGCGTCAACAGAGGGAGAGTTCAGGCCAGATTCCTCGAACATCAGAAATGAAAAGGTCATGCTGTGTCCCCAACGGTGTCATTAATACCCCATTTTGTGGCCTGGGTACGAAGCCACGAGAGATTTTCCGGGGGAGGCATTTGCTTTTTACTCGAGGCACGGCGTGATTACTGATCTACGTGGTCGCAATTCGTAGATACGTGCACCCGCGGATATGTTTCTTCTTGAAAGTGGACGGAGAAGAATGAAGAATGCGGTGTATGATGCGGCGCTACGGAATGCAGAGCTCGAGTGTGTCGAAGCCGAGGGGACGGTGAAGGATCTTCCGTGCAGTGGCCCGTATGCGGACATGCATAGACCGAGGGAGAGATACCCGAGACCTTTCTTGCATATCTCTCCCGATGTGGACGTCGAGGCTGACCGTGATGTTTGATATTCTCGATTTCTCTTCGAGCGTTCATCGGATATTCTTCGAATGCCCGTCTGGTAATGGAAGTCATACTCGACGCTGCCATCTACTGGCTACTATCTCGTCCCTCTCGTCCCTCGTGCTGCTTAGGCGGAGAGGCCCCGCTTGCTCAAGGTTACTAACCGTCCTGCCGCGAGGCCGTTTGCTTCTCTTGGTAACGAGCCGCCTCTTGCCAATCAGGCACTCCTCTCAACACACTTCCTCTCCTTCTATCGGTGTGAGAGGTACCTGTCAGCGGAACGGAAGACTTGGCCTCGTGAACTGCGCAACCGTTCATGATCTGCAAGACAACGTTGATGTTGCCGCAGCCCCGTCCATACCTGAATACGGAATGTCCATCTCAAGATTCGCATCTCCACTCTCCATGTCGACTTTCTGCCATTGACTTTGGACGTCCCCGCCTCTTGGGCACCCAGCACATCTGTTCATCAATGATTGGTAAACCTACGGTCACCCGGTCCCCCCAACCCACCGTTGCTGGCGTTCCACAGGAAATCGCGACACCAAGATTCCGCAGCTCCCCAAATCAGGTATTGCCCCATCTTTACGGAGTAGCCTCTGCGGGCTTGGTCTGCCGTAGGTGCAGGGGTTTGACTGGCTCTTTTAGGATAGCAGAGTATCTTGGTCACTCGGACAGACATCGCAGACTCCTCTGCGAGTTTGTTCTTTCCTGCAAGCATCGGTCGCGACGTCCTCCCCAAGCGCATTGTGAGGAGAGGCGACGTCTACATCTGCTCGCATACCCCACTGGCATCCATGAGTTCGGAACCCAAATCCATCTTCACTTCCAAGAAAGATTTTGAGAAAGACTTCACACTGCCCGAACGAAAGTCTCCTAATAATATCGCATCTACAAATTTCTCGAAGCCCAGCGCTGTTTCGGCTCCCATTGTGCTCGACGAGGATATAGAGAAGGAGACAGGTGAACCAGCGAGTTCTGAAGAAAATGCTATATATCTTAGAAGGACCTCTGGCACGGCAGGAGTGAATAGCAGGAAGCGGGGCGATTCTGTCACGGAAGGGACGGAGGTTGCGTTAGAAAATAGCAAAACACTCTTCAATGCATTGCAAGGAGACCCGACTTCGGCCATTGGACAATTGTTTCGAAAGCCAGATCTACCTACAAACCTACCGACTCTCGCAGCTCTAAATACACCGAATGCATCGAAACACCCACGATCTGAGGAGTTCGGTTCGAGGCCGCCCTCGACAGAGAGACCACCCAAAAGAACACGCCCGAAGTTGGGATCTCGTCATACTCTGGACCCAGAGACCTACCAACAGGCCGCGATTCCCAAGAAGACGGTAGGATCTCCACCGTCACCACTGTTCTTCTCACATAACCCACGCCAGAGGCCAATACTTCCGCCCAGCTTCTCAAGCTCCGAAGCTGTCACAGCTATGATGAACAAGGCCCGCGACGAGCCTGGAGGAATCACAACTTTAAAACTTGCGCGAGGCAGTATTAGCAATGCCAGCACTCCACAGTCTACAAGTACACCCGGAAGCTGGACGGATCGAAGTAGTGTAACGAGAAGTCCAGACACGAAAAGCAAGTCCTCTTCTGGACTTCAGTTGCTGGCTAGTGTCGGAGTTATCGAGCTACTAGAACAGGATGAACGACCGACGTTTATTATAGATATTTCCAACCCTCTCAATTTCACTCCTGGAGGGCCATTGCAAATTGTATTTGCGAATGCTTCTCTCCGCGCGAACGAGTCGGGATTAGAGATGGTGACCGGCAAAGCAGATCTAGACAGTCCTGGTATAGCCGTGACCAACGACTTCCCCGAATTCAAGACGTGGGTTTTGAGTTTCGTGAAAAATGGGGAGTCCTTGGACATTTGTTTGCCATCATTTCTCTATGGAGGCGTCACTTGGACGTGCAGCACTTTAAGGAAGCGATTGCGTTTGATAAGTGGTAGTAGTGGCAGCATCGTCCCTGCGACCGCTTCTACAAGTTCGAATGGAGCGCTAAGTGCTTCATCGGCCCTGAGTGAGCGCGTCCCTAAGCTGCCTTCCAGCCGGCTCCCTCGGTCTCCCTTGGCCGAGTTAACTGAACCTTCGGATTATTTTGGTGACGCCGCTGTTTCTCCTCTCATGCCTACAGCAAGCACATCGCCTGTGCAAACTGTATCGAGTCCACTGGCGCCTATGGATGAAGAAGGAGAGGCTCTAAAGCAAGCGATGCTGACAAGATACCCTGAATCCCCCTCATTTGATTGGACAAGACTTCCAATATCTGCTGCCCTTCCTAGACATATCCAATTCGCCCGAAGTATCGACTGGGCTGCCACTCCGTTGGGTCCTATTGAGAACTGGACGTTTGACTTGAGAGCAATGTGCAACTTAATCATGGGATCACCCCATCCTGCCGCGATGTACTGGGGAGATGAATACATTGCTATCTACAATGAAGCTTATATTCTGCTTGCAGGCCAGAAGCATCCCCAACTTATGGTAAGAGATTAGATTTCGTCCAAAAATTATATCGATTTTCTCCTGCAAGCTAACAAATTACCAGGGTCAAAGCTACAAGACAGCATGGGCGGAAATCTGGCCAGAGATTGAAGGCGTCTTCTCCAGCGCTAAAGAATCTGGACAATCTACAATGAAGGATGATGACTGCCTATTCATCCGGCGTAATGGGTTTTTGGAGGAGTCATATTTCTCGTGGTCAATCATCCCATTAGTCGGTGAAGATGGCTCAGTTGTTGGGCTTTATAATCCTGGTTTCGAGAAGACTCGACGCAAAATTGCTGAGCGACGAATGCTTACGCTAAGAGAAGTGGGTGAGAAGACCGCTGCTGCACGAGATGTGAAAGGCTTCTGGGGTCAAGTCATTGAAGGCCTCGAATACAACGGTAAGATTTTCCAAGGCAACTCCGAATGTCCTATGCTTATTGCGCACCAGACTACGATGTTCCATTCGTCTTCCTGTATTCTGTTAGCGAAGAATCTGATAGCGACATGAGCTCCATGCATTCGGGGTCATTGTCCCAAGCCCCACAATGTGTTCTGGAAGGTACACTGGGAGTCCCAGACGGTCACCGAGCAGCGGTAAGTCCACTTGACCTGAAAACTAGCGACGAAGGCTTTGCGCCATACTTCCGCGAGTCTACAAAGACCGACAGACCTGTGCTTTTGACAACGGAGGAGCGCACTTTATCATATGATCTCATTGAGGGTCTTGAGTGGCGAGGCTTTGGAGACCCTTGCCGTGCTGCTGTAGTATGCCCGATACATCCGACAACTGGAGATAACATTCTTGGTTTTCTTGTCATGGGTATCAACCCTAGGCGGCCATACGACGACGATTACAGCTTATTTATTCAACTGCTCAGTCGCCAACTTGCTACGTCGATGGCTTCTGTGGTTCTGTTTGAGGAAGAGATTAAGAGGGGTCAACGCGCAGCTCGTCTTGCTGCATTGGATCGCCAAGAACTTTCGAAGCAACTAGATTTGCGTACGCAAGAAGCTGTGGAAAGCGAAACTAAATTTACCAGAATGGCTGAATTTGCACCTGTTGGTATGTTCATTGCGAATTCAGTAGGCCAGATAACATACAGCAACGACACGTGGTGGGAGATTTCCAGGCATCCTCGTTCCGAGAATAGCGCCAACACATGGATGGACAGCATTAAAGACGAGGACCGTGAACGAGTCGAGGGAATATGGAAGGCGATAGTCAACAAGAAAACTGCGGTCACCCATGAATTTCGCTTCAAGACACCATGGCAGGATCGAAGTGGTAGCAGAGGCGACACGTGGGTTCTGATGAGTGCATATCCAGAACGAGACGAACACGGGAACCTCAAGAGCGTTTTTGGCAGTATTACCAACATCAGCCAACAAAAATGGGCCGAAGACTTCCAGAAACGTCGCATGCAGGAAGCGATTGAGTTGAAGCGCCAACAAGAAAACTTCATAGACATGACATCGTGAGTATTACAGGCCCCAGAATGGTAGGCTTTGGTACTAAGTAAAGTGCAGACATGAGATGAGAAATCCGCTTTCAGCCATCCTACAGTGTAGTGATGAGATCACAACCACATTGACTGAATTCAAGTCTAGCGAGGATGATCCTAAGTCTACTGAAAAGTTGATTGATATTTTGGACAGCAGTATAGATGCTGCCCAAACAATAGCTCTCTGTGCCCAACATCAAGTCAGCGATCGCGTGCTTATTAGCATTTCACATACTGATACCTTTTGCAGAAAAGAATTGTTGATGATATTTTGACACTTTCGAAACTCGATTCTGCGCTCTTGATGGTGACGCCTGTCGCTGTACAACCTGTAAGATCGTCCTGTTCGAAATCGTATGAGATATTCATATTGTCTAGGTTGCAGTCGTTCAACGAGCTCTCAAGATGTTTGAAGGCGAGTTGGATACTAACGATATAGCTATGGAATTCAAAATGGAAAAATCTTACTTTGATCTAGAGATTGATTGGGTAAAATTGGATCCTTCACGTCTGCTACAGGTTTTGATCAATCTCACCACAAACGCCATCAAGTTCACCCATGATCAAGACAAGAGAACAATCATTGTCAGCGTTGGAGCCAGCAAAGAGCGTCCGGAAGGTGGCCATCATAATGTGTCATATTTTCCAAGTCGATCGAAACAAAAGGGGCATATGACTGGTGATGCGGATTGGGGAAATGGCGAGGAGATATACCTTCATTTTGCTGTGCAAGACACGGGACGCGGCTTAGACGACAAGGAAAAAACTCTCCTTTTCCAAAGATTCAGCCAGGCTTCACCTCGCACCCACGTACAATACGGCGGTTCTGGTCTTGGCTTGTTCATCTCTAGAGAACTTACAGAGCTGCAAGGAGGTGAGATTGGAGTGTCGTCTGAACGAGGGGTAGGCAGTACCTTTGCATTTTATATCAAGTCAAGGAAAGTGGAAGACTTCACACCAGATACTCCAATCGCCGCGGCGTTGAACTCTCTTCGTCGGAACTCGTCCAATGCAACAGTAACCCTTGAAAGCAGACGAAATTCGTCCGGAAAGGCGATTCAACGATCAAACACATCGGGCCACCGTCGACCCTCTCGACAGATGACGCCCCCAATTTCGGTACTAACGCCACCATTATCAAGTGCATCCCTTAACCACACCCTGCTAAAGATTCTCATCGTGGAAGACAACCTTGTGAACCAGCGGGTCCTTCAAAAGCAGCTCAAGAATTTGGGCTTTCAAACTGAACTTGCGAATCATGGTGGCGAAGCTCTAGAATTCCTCCAAACATCAAATTTCTGGTCTGGTTGTGAGAGGGATGGCGTCGATCTTGCTGTTATCTTGATGGATCTAGAGATGCCTGTTATGGATGGATTGACATGTGCGAGAAAGATTAGGGAATACGAGGCAGATGGAACAATATCTCGACATGTGCCAATTATTGCTGTTACAGCCAATGCGAGGCTAGAACAGATCGAGACGGCGATTGCGGCTGGGATGGTGAGTCTCAAATTCGTTGACATAAAACAGAGGCACAAGGGCTAATTGAAACAGGACGATGTGGTATCAAAACCGTTCCGTATGCCAGAACTTATTCCCAAAATCGACGAGCTAGTTACAAAGAGTAACGCGAATTCGACAGCATCGAGTAATAGTACAACAGCAACCACAGAACCCAAAATGAAGGAAGCTTCAACATCAACATCATAAACTGCTCTCTCAGCGTCCTGTATTAACGCACTCATCGAGAGGGAAATAATATTTTGAAGAGAACTTATACAACAGACACAACAAGACTACAGAGGCGGAGTTTTATCACCGTCATACTTAAGAGGGGTATTTGGCGTTAGGGCTACTAGCTGCATTTACATGGGCATCGAAATGGTGAGAGGAGAGCGACATATACCATGATAGCGTGCCGCAGATCTGATTGGATCTTGGCCAGCGAGTTTCGGGTTTGACGAGTAGGGATATGGAAAAGCAGTAGCTTGGCTTTTAGGCTGGGTTCATGAACGATGAAACGATACGAATTGAGATATGAGTGAGGATTGTAAAGTAGTATTAGCTAATGAATAATGAGATAAAGTTGCGATTATTCGCAATCTTGAGACCAGATCCTCACGCGGATCTTTGTCTAGCATTGCAAGATTCTTAGTTTTGTTATGAAGGAGGAATCTCCTGCCGGCTTTTCATTGTTAACGTTAGCGCCGAACTTCGATGCTGGGGAGATGTTTTCGTTCTTACCTTATCTCGTAAACTGCTTTTGCGAACTTCAAATGTCTACCTTTATCAATGTGCGAGGTCCAGTGGAGCTAGTATTGACAAGGCCGCAACGTCGATAAACCTCAGAAGAAGCCTTGGGATATGTTTGTGATATTCTCGATGCTTCACTACTCAGCATGGTGGCAGAATTTGGTTTGGAAATGGCGAACCTTGCCTGTGGCGCCTACAGACGTGGCTTGCAGGAGTCACGATCCAACCTAAATTCATCAGCGGCTTCAGCCTTCGCGGAGAAGACGTCGCCCAATAGACTTCCTACTCTTCCTGCGGTGGCGTTTTGGAAGGTTGCTTCATTATTTATTTATGCAGTATGCATTAGAGCCTCCTGCCAATTCAGCTGGAGGGCAACCACATTCACTTCGCCCCCATCGCTTCCGTCCCTCAGAGCTGAGGTCGTTTTTTCATCACCTGTTCCATCGAACAAATTTCTTCTTCCATCACAGAAACTTTTCGTTCTGCATTTTGGTCATGTCTTCCATCCAGACAACCTTCCATACGAATTGGTCAAGCTATGCATTTGTCTGCTACTCAACATATTGAATCCAACGCCAGTCCTACCATCCAGCTTTCCAAGTTCGACCAAGATTGTGCAAATATAGTCCGCCTGCAAGGCTCTGTATGGGCCGTCAATGCAAGCCAGCTCCTGCTAGCTCGGGAATACGGTATAATCGATATTTTACCCCAAGTAAGCGAAGAAGAGTTAAAGGATCAAAGCAAAGGCGATTTACTCGTGAAGAGTTCAGCCATGGCTCAGAGTCTATACTTAGCTTTGCAGCTCATTGTTCGCCACATAAATCATCAACCCTCATCTCAACTTGAGGTTGTCGTCGTGGCGTTTGCGGTCTGTAGTTTCATCACCTAGCTTTTGTTGTTTCCAAAGCCGCAAGCTGTTAATACCCCGCGATATATCAAAGCGAAGTTCTACCCTACTGGCGAGCAGATGCTCACTCCTGGGCGTAGTGCTAGCCAGCGGCCAGTCCATGTTCCGATCTTGGAATTTCCATCATATGTTATACCCAATGTGTCAATTCACGATGGTGGTATATGGGGATACCCTTATGTAGGCGGCATGGTTCTTGTTAGTATCATTTTCGGATTACTCCACTGCATCGCTTGGAATTTCTCCTTCCCCAGGGATGTAGAGAGACTTCTCTGGCGATTGGCAGCTATCTTCACAATTGCTTTCCCGCCGTTTTATATCTTATTCTCGGTCGGCTTCGCACTTTTGACGAGTGGGAGGCGCAGGACGAAGGCCGATGGGTCGAAGGCCGACCGAGAAGTAGGCGTCGCATGGAATACGTTCAGAGGTTTCATCATAATCATCAGAAGCTTTCCATTGTTTATATGATATCTGCTTGCAAGGATATATGTAATAGTCGAGATCTTTCGCTCACTCTTGTTTTTGCCACCAGAAGCTTTCCAAACAACAGCATGGACGTCCGCTGTTCCTTTTATAGGTTAGTCTGGCGGTAAAAAGTAAAGCAGTCAATAGATCATATAAATTTGTTCTAGAAATGACAGTTTAGGTTACGTTGAACATAACAATGCGCTAATAAGTCTTGATAATACGAAGCTATGCTCGCGATTAGTCTTCAAAGCTACCGGAGATACTCAAGACGAGAATCGTGGCAGCAGTTTTGGCGGTATTGTTGGGATGGGCGATGTCTTTCTTGCAAGATGTGAGCTGGGCTTGAAGTAGAATTCGCAAGTATGAAGCAATGTCGTGATCGACTTCGGCCAAGGCCAGGCGACTTGGGAGCGCAGTTCGAAGCGGATCCACGAAATGCGTTGTCAATCAGATAGAGTTGCATAACGTGGAACTAATCGAGACAGAACGAAAAAGATGGAAGACTTTGTAACGTGAAGTGAGAATGAGGAAAGGGACTTTTGAAAGGAGAGGGAATACGCGGCTCGCTTGACTACCCGATTTAGGAAAGTGCCCCTTTTCTGCCACGGTTAGGAATAAACTCATACTTCCCTAGAACTATTCAGAATTCAAGTTGATATTAAAATATCCAAACCCTTTTGATCGCTCATATTTACAGTGTTATATATTGCCCCTAAACGCGACGGCTTCAAGGAGCACCGACACCAAGAAAGTTACTCTCCACCCAACTAGAATACGTCGGAATGATCGTCCCAATGGCATACGAACTCGTCAACGCCTTCGCCCACGAGACTCTCATCCCAGCAGCGTTAATATTTGCGTATTCAGCGAAGAGGATATTAGTAGTAGATTGTAATGAAGACCAAGCTACTCCTTCATCAGTATGTCAACTCTTCTTTTGATTTTCCGACAACGGAGGGAAGTACTTTGTGAAGAGGTACAGTTGGATGGCGAAAAGGAGGAAGGATATATTAGCATATCTTCCCATCCTGCAGCCGCAATGATGTTCTCCTCATCGCTATTCTGAAAAACCACTCACGCATAATCACCCCACAGCCGGGCCCAGATAAGTCTTCCCTCTCGTTCCACTCGCCGCTCCAGACCCTAGCACGATTTCCCTCTCTACATCCATCAGTCTCTCCACTTCCCACTCCGATTCTCATTCTAATTCCTCGAGAACGTCACTCACGCCTAATCACAAACAAAATTCCCCTCCGTACCACCACTCATCCTCCCCTGCGCCGTAACCGTCCCTCCACTCTTCAACACCTCAAGCGTACACCCTTAAAACCAAGCATTCGCCGTCCTTTCAAAGATGAAATCCACCGCTCCCTCAACATAACATCTGCCAAAGAATTGAGATCCGAAATGAGAGTAGAGAGTGTCTTGGTAGGATTTAGACCGCACGCGTAGACACCACTGGAATTTTCACGCAGGGAGAGAGAGATGGCTTGCCCGCTGGTTCCGGCGCTGTTAGTGATGTTTAAGTTGTATATTTTGAAGTTGTTGGCTGAGATTAGGAGAGTTGTTTTATTTGTTAGTGAGGGAGTGTCTGTGGATAAGTGAAGAAAGGGGGAGGGGAGATAACGCTAGCGTCATCGCTCCCAGCGGTTGCAGCGTATGTTGAGGAAGCGATGGCTGCGAGGTTTGAGGAGGGAGAGGTGGTGGAGTATGCGGACCCTTTTGGCATGATATTGTTTTTGCTGATGGTGAGTTTCTTGGTGTAGGTTCCGGGGTAGATGTATATTGTGTCGCCGGCGGAGGCTACGCTGTATGCTGCTGTGATCTGGACGACTGTCAGTAATTAGATTCAGAACAAAGATTTGGGAGGAGAATATTTACCGTGCTGTAGGTTTGTCCGAGTCCGACATTGAGTGTAATTGCTCGCAATGTTCCCGCAAGACTAGAGAACAGGACTAGCGCGTTCATGATTGTATCTTTGCAATTGAATTACACGCCTCTTACCTTAGAGATGCTTTAATCATTTCATATGCACCGTTCCTATGTCCTTCCGTTGACTTGAAAAACATATCTCGTGAAGCTTTCAACTCAGATCTTCATCTTCATATTGCCCCATGGAAGATGGGAGGACTTCAGAGAGTATATGCGAGGAAAGGAGGAATAAACTCCCTGTACGGTGGATAAAAGTGCACCAATGAGAGCCTCAATCTAGATTTTGAATTTCCTGCACTTGCTCAGTACATAACCCGCATGAGAGAGAGCAGGGAGAGAATAGGCTAAAGGAGTGAGTGGGCGTAGACGAACACAAGTAACCGTTTTTATAATCCAACAAGTGATAAAGATGTATAGTTGTATAAAAAGTCTGAACTTAGTTCTTTTGCTATATAGAAGCGTATAATAAGAAAATAATCATGACTTGCGTGTTCGCAGAAGTTCGAGATCTCCAACAACTTTCTCCATGACACGAAAGTAGAATGAAGATATGTCCGGCAGAATACAGGATAGTTGAGCTATCTTGCCTTGTGAATTCTGTGTGCATTAGAGCAAGTAGGGCAAGAACAATAAGTTATAATTGGAGGCGATCGGAACCTCGTCCAGAAGAAGGGGTACGAATCTAAATACAAACTCCACTAAAAAGTCCAGAATGCCCCAAACCCCGAAGAACCCGAGAAACATAATATGATCGTATAGAGATTAACTAGATATATGCCTTTTGGCCTCCGATGAATCCAATACGCCCTCGCTTTGCATAAAAATGACCTCAAAACCAACCTCGCAGTCCTAAAGACTGAAACAGCGCTCTGATCTGTCTATATACTAACACCATACAAAGTCAAAATACAAGAATCTCAAGAATATCCTCTCAATATTTATACACCTTCCGTTCCCTACTATGTACCTATTTCATGGGCCACATTCAGCTGCGTATCTGGCAGCTCAGTGGGTGCTTGTGCCAGAGCCGGTTCATACTGCTGACCACCAAAGTATCCCTTATTCGGCCATGGTACTGCAGAGTCCGCCTCTGAGATAGGTAGTGGGCTCATATTATCGTGGTACGTGTTTTGTGGGTATTCTTGTTGGTGACCTCCTCCAGCCCCAGCTGCACCTCCATAACCACTGGTATATGGACCCTCTCCTCCATTCTGTAACTCGTAGTTCTGCGCTTTCTTTTGGTTCTTTCGTCGTCGCCAGAACAAGTAGCCTATCCCTCCTAATGTGATCAGCCCCACGGGAACTCCCACTCCAGCTCCGATCGCCGCTCCATCTGATGATCCGCTACCTGAGGAGGCTGGCGCGGTAGTGGTTGTGGAAGCAGTACTAGTCGCTGAACTTGTTGCTGAGGTTGCGGTCGTAGTGAGTTGACTTAAAGGCATCTGGGCGAGGACTGTACCGGCTGGTGATATTTGGAAAATATCGGCGGCTGTGTTGCAACATGCGAAGCTGCCAATTCCTGAAGAACCATCATCGCAGCAACTTTGCAAGTTAGCCCCCGTGGCCATGAACTGAGCAGGGTAATACCGACTATGAAGTTGTCTGAGTAATATCTCCGCCACAAAATCTTACTCCCGCAGTAGAGCTGTTTGCGTCTCGTTGTATATCAGCTACTGTTCTAGAATATATCCATTCTCACTCACAGATGGTACATTGGTCTAAGCACTCCGAAGCTTGCCATGTTGGATCCGTACATCCAACTCTCAGGTAGTCCACAAAGTCGCCATTGTCTTGCTTGCACAGGCCGTTCGAGTAACATGTTGCTCCAGACCCGCAGCATGCGCTGTGACCTGTGGTCGTATTATCGCATCTGAAGCCAGCATCCCTATTCGCTTGGCCATCTACTACGTAGCATGTAGTTTCCAGGCTTGCAACAGAATATAAGAGGAGGGAGGATGAAAAGAGGAAAGAAGCTGTTATGGCTCTTGAAATCATGATTGTGATCAGATACAGCGCTTCCGCAAGAGAACAAGCAAAAGTGAAGAGAACAGGAACGAAAAGGAACGTCCACAGAGAAGTCCAATTAAGAATCTAGGGTGAGAAACGACGGCGTGATTTCAGAAAGAAGGGTTGACGCCTCGAGGCTCTGGTATTAAAAAGCTTGACAGCACTGTTCATAACCAGCACCTAGCATACGTGCACTGGCGCAGACCGCTGGCTGCTCCATATTCTGGACCCTGATCGGACGTTTCCATGACTTCCCAGGCCGGTGGTAGTGCTGATAAATGGCAATCTTGACCTAAAGGCAGGCATATGCAGACCAAAATGAATTTTAGTCTGTGTTATTTGTAGCGATAGTATTTATGATGGAGTCGTGATGAATGTAAGATTGGTCGAAACCCACGAATACCGGGGAGGAGGAGTCAAATGCTTGTCTAGCTCAGACTAGAGTTATCGCCATGTTGAAGGCTGGGTTGGGAAACTCGCTCCTTCGAACCAATTAGGATTACTGTGGGTCTCCGAGCCGCGAAGAGATCGTCAAGTTCCAGGTTGTGGAGATCACTTCCTGCACGTGATGTTAGATGACGGTCTGCGATTTGCTGAGAATACAGTCAATATCTCAGGACTCGTTGTGATAGGTTTGTAATGCAGTTGAAATATGAAATCTCAGGGACGTTCCAATGGCCGGTGAGTTAATGGAGCAGACGAAATTGCAATGCTGACAGACAAATACACGGTAATACATGTTGTACTTGATGTATCTTTTTTTACATCTCCATAATCCAGTGTCGATTTGCTGCGCCTCTTCTCATCATGATGAGCGGCTGTGCCACAAATCTTCAGAGAACGATATAAAGATTTTGGGTATCCCTATAGATAAGTGAGAGTATGACGCATGGAGAAATGGAGACAGCTTTATCAGCATGGACAACTCTAGTTGTGAGAACTTCAAGAGCCTACAATCAGAAAGATGAAACTCGTGGTCGACTTCTGCAAATTTCGTGTATCATATATTCGTCAGTAATGTCGATAAGTTCCGGGCACGAAGACTGCCCACTGATCTTCGCAACTTGTGCTTCGCTCTCTGAGCCTCATTAGCATCAAGTCAAACCACGTTCTTTTCCATCCATTCATCCCATTGCTCGCCTGTGAAGCTTGAGCTGATACTGTTCTCCACAACTCCATCAAAAACCACTGTTGGAGTAACGTGAATGCCCTGCATCCTGTTCATTTTCACCAATACTTTCAGATCGTTTGTAACTTGGTTTCCGGTATTCAAACTGCCATCTTTATCCGGCTTGTCCGAAATGACCAACAGCTTGTACATCTCGTGCTCATTGAGGCCGACTTTAGCTCCAATTTTGGCTAGGCGCTCATAACTCTTGTTTCGTGTTTCATTCACAATGTTCACATCGTAGAATGACTTTGCATCATCGAAGAGCGCCTGTAATGGAAGTTTAAACATGACTTCAGGTGTTGATTAGATCTAGATCTTACCTTGCTGAAATCCCAGAACTTGTTTGGTTGTAATTTGAGCACTGCAACTGCAGCTTCGTGGGCCAACGTGGATGCTGGATGCCATGGCTGGATCTGTTGTCGGAAAAGGATTTGTACTTTTGACGCATAGTTTGCCTTGATCAATGGAAACACGGAGGTATAGACCGTGTTGAACATCTTGGCCGAGAAAGGACAAACATAGTCAACTTTTCGGGATCAGTACCATACAACAAGAAAACGAAAACAGATTGGGGTCTGTAAACGAGGGGTGGTGAAGGGTGACACGGACGGTAGAGCTCCAGGGTATGCAGTGTGGGAACATTCGTTGCGGCGAACTTCTGGCCCGCGAACTTAGGAGCAAGGGCCATCTCGTTGTTCTTGATCTAGGTTTAGGAAGTGTTTCGAGCTTTGTGTTGAGCTGGGATAGAGGGTTTCCTCGTCAATGGTGCTCATGCAGGAAAGAATGACGTCTTGCGCGAAATCCCCGAAGCACGTGATGCTATAGCGAGATTGGCAGGAGACGGGGAGACGGGGAGACGGGGAGACGAGGAGATGACGAGTCTCTAGAAGAGGACCGTATTCGTCTGAATGCAGGAAAAGGATAGGCATGCATGTATTTAATCAATTAGGAATTTTCGGGCTTGGAAGACTACAATTCGAGCCAGACACCGCAGCCGGATCACGAATAGGCTCATAGCTTCTGACAGCGTCTGAAAACAATATCAATGAATGCCGACTGCCAAATATCTATGGTGATGCTTCATATTATGTATTCATTACGCTGTAGCAACGCCAAAGTAATGCAGGATATCCAGATCTGATTTACCGCCAAGAACGCCTTATTCAAATATACTGTACAGCGAACGAAGGTATATTCAAGAAAACAAGAACTCTTTGAGGACCGGAGACCCAGAGAACTCGGGATTCAAAAGTATGCAACTATGCCAGTCAGCGTAATGCGTTGTACCCAAGAATTGCATTAGCACCCACTTGAGGAAGTATTGTAAACCACTTCTACGATTCTCGAGAAACTTTGGTCGGAATTTAGAAATGACGCTTTTCGGCGGCAGAGGTGGCATAGCTGCTATAGAGTTGGGGAACGTTTGGAGAAGTTTGTCTCGCAGGTCGTCAAATTCCGAGTATCGTTTCCTGATCCGCATTGAACCACCCTGCATTTATCAGTTTTTGGAGCCGTATCGAGTGCTTGGACCCTACTCGCAGAGTTTCCACGGTGATGTTCCAGACCACAAATGCGCCTATGCCTGTTCTGCTTCCGTTGACGACACAATAATCCGCGATATAAACACTCTTTGCCCAACACGCTCTGTTCTTCGAATCCTCCCCATCTGTATTGTCTTGCAACGTGATAGCTCCATCTGGAATCGATTCAACCGATATGCTCGAGAAAGATCTATGATGCGATTGAACCCAGTAGGGTGGTGAAGTTATAGGTGAAGTTAGAGTTGAATCGTTGACATCGCGACTAGTCGGGTGCTCTGCTGAAGACGTTGTCGTATTAAGTGCATACCTGCCAGCGGCCGCACCGTCTGCCTTGCTCTTATCAGGATTTTGGACGGTATCCATCCATCTGCGGAAGGCTTGCGCGCCTGATCTCTACGAGGCTGGTCCCAGAGCGAAGCGTTTGATATTGAGGAGGATGCTGCGCGATAATGCGCTAACCGAGTCGGTCACTAACTTAGCGTAAATGTACTTATCTCGTGTCTAAACCTGCGCTCGTGTACCAAGTATACTCGAGACTCGAGGCTTACACGATAACTTGTCGGAACTAGTGGAGATCGATGAAAAAAGAAGAATTCAAGACTGGAATTCGACTGATACCCTTTTGAATGGAGTACTTCTTTACCTCGGATATCTTTTTTGTAGGAGAAGCCTCGAAGCTTGGGCCATTGCCAGTGTGGAGATCAGTTCCCGTTTATCCCTGGAATGGCTGGTTATCCGTTCGAGGTTCAAGAATTTAAGTTTATTCCGATTTAGATTTAGATTCGAGCCAAGGAATATAAACGGAGCGTTGGTATGGGGAGTCGCCCACAATTTCGGTTAGCCATCCTGATTCGATAATCGAGGCTCTTCGTGTTTGTGCCCTTTCATTTTGCTAGATTTGTCGACGCACATAATCGAGGTGGCCAGAAATTCATATGTCAAGACTCTGGTTCGGCCATGGATGGGCACCACTGAGGCAATTGCCATGAATACGAAGCATACTTCATGTGAGGCGTTCTAATCATGGAGCACGGAAAGTTGTGCATCAAAATCACTCTTTCCACTACTGCCGCCTTTGTCAAGGGTCCTCTCACGTTCAAAGCTCCGGTTGGCTGATGCAGAGACATCCTAGCCGCTTTCCGTTAATTCAGCTGCTCGTGCATCGCTGGATACCTACTAGCGCAGACCCAATATCTCGATCAAGAGACATCTGTTGACTCGGGCTTGGGGTGTGGTGGTCGGGACTGGGGGTTGGGACTCTCATAAGACCTTTCCTCCTCTACAAGAGTCTTTCTCCTCTTCCTTTTCTATTACACCTGTCACTCGCTTTTATCGTCGTGCGGATATATCTTTAATATCCATCTCCCTTGTCGAGATTCCACTCGCTCGTTCTCCCGTACGTATACCCGCTGTGAAAAGTAAGGAGAAGCCACACACACCAGAAGTCTACGTTCTCCTAGTCCGGCGCTTCCAATTGATGCTCCTCGAGCTTTAATAGTTTCTTGAATTAACATATACTGATGGGGGCCTCTAGTTAATCTTTCAAGTTCGACATTCGCTACAAAGTCTACCCTCGTACCGACCGATACCATACAAAATGCTTTCGATCAGGGCTTCAATGGCTGTGGTGGCCACCATCCTGTTTTCGATGAAAGTCCACTCCCAAGCCGTGTACTATATCGATCCCAACAGCGTTCCCATATCAATCCGAAGTATGAAGCCCACCGAGTATTTCTGGCATATGCTGATATTTTGGTAGCTTCCTGGTGCCAAACACAGATGACATCTTGCCCCTTGCTCTGCCTCCAATTGCCAGGTGAATCATCTACCACAGATGCCAATGATTGTGACCCTGTAAGCATATACTTCTACCGCCACAGGCTATGAGATCGATTAACCTCGAGCAGGCTACCCTCACCTACGACTGCGTCTGCGGTAACGGAATGTCACCCAATGCCTCCGAATACTCACAGACCCTCCCATACTTCATCTGCACCGAATATGGCAACCAGTGTGTTGCTGGATGCAGCGGGAACACGGCTTGCCAGAGCGACTGCAGAACCCAACATCCATGCGGTGCTCAAGATCCTACTCGAATCAACGCTACAACAACCACATCCGCGACTCAGACCGCTACCACTGTTCCTGCGGGTGCCACGAGCGGAACCGCTGGTGTTGTTTATACTGGCCTGGGTGGTGGTGCTGCTGCTACGACTGCCCCATCTGCCAGCAAGAAGAGCGGTGCCGAGGCCGCTTTGGATCTGGGACACAGCTATGGTCTGGGTGTTGTATTTGCTGGCATCTTCGTTGGGTTTGCTTTAGTCATGTAAGACAGCACTGGGCGCTGTGGATTGGTGTTTGTGTTTGTATATCTCAGTCACACGCCTCGCACGATGACACTTGTTTTTAGCGACGATTGAAAGAGTTCTGCACAGCGTTTTCAGGGGTTTTCAGCGATTCTTGAACATATTCGATTGCATACTTAGGCCGCAGATCAACGGCTACCTTAATACTGATAATGTAGTGGTCCGGGAGTTGGAGACTTCCTGGAGGCTGAATTGGATAAGAGGTCCGTCGAAGAAAAGAAGGGAGAATGAATAAAAGAAGCCCCTGAATAAAAGGCGCTTCTTCGAGAAAACAAGCTGGGTCTCTTGATCATGCATGTCTTGAGTTGTGATAGCTCATGGCGTCCACTGGCGTTAAACAATGAACTTTCGAACCCGAGGCTGCGATAATTGAGAAATTGTCCGAAATGACTCTGAACATCTGTCGCTCGAGTGACCATCAACCTTTGGCATTCAACTGTCCGTTGTAGCGTTTCCAAACAAAAAATTTCGAGTTGTGATGGCAGCCGCAAAAGCAAAGAGGAACCATAAGAAATCGTTCGTTGCTTCACGTGCGAGAGCGGCCAAGCACACCAGCAGACAATGACGAGGAGTAGCAGGGTTCAGACAGGACCAATCTAACCCTGGATTTTAGGCCTCTAACCGCACATCCGCCTTGGTGTCCCTTTTAACTTGAACATGTCTCGATGACCATTCCTCCTTATCTACAATAATTACAAGAACTCTAGAGTGTCGCTGAAGTCGGGCGCTTTCCGACTTGTACCTTTCCACAATTCGGCCTCTAGATTTGTTTGCGGGCAAGAAGGAGCCGCAAGAATTGCTTCCTTCCCCAGTCACCACACCAAATATACCAATGGCACCCAGTAAAAGTAAGCTCCGATAGTCAGATTATGGAGACACGCGCTGATGCTACTTTTCAGAGGTTGCTATACATGAGTGCGTGTCTGAGGAGGCTCTGGTGCACTTGAAGTCATACAAATATTCGAGCGTTGACAAGTCCTTCATTTCGAATTATATCCTCAAGCACTATGTGCGCGGCTCTCGATATCTATAATACTGGAAGAAATACGCTGAAACCTGTATAGTGGAATGCCTTCGTGGAGCTTCTGCCATTATGGCTGGCACCAAATATGGTAACATTGCTGGGGTTCTTCTTCATCCTTTCGAATGTGGCCTGCCTTGTAATATTCATGCCAGATCTCGTGGGACCCGTATGTCTCTCCGCAGAATTGCATTAGTGGCTCAAGTGCTGATTCATTTCTTTCTAACAGGGGCCATCCTGGCTATACTATAGTTTCGCTTTTGGTCTTTGGATGTATTCTACGATGGATAACGTGGATGGCAAACAAGCACGGAGGACTGGTACATCTAGTGGACTTGGGGAACTTTTCGACCATGGTATCGATTCGCTGAATTGCACTCTTGCAAGCTTGTGCGAGACAGCGGCAATGGGCTTGGGCACCTCCAAGACTGGTGTTTTCACCGCCCTAATCCCCTGTTTGCCAATGTTCTTCTCGACTTGGGAGACCTACCATACCCACACTTTATATCTGGGTGTATTCAATGGTCCTACTGAAGGCTTGATTTTGGCGTGCACGATCATGATTCTTTCAGGATACTACGGTCCGGACATGTGGACTCATAAGATTACGGATCTGGTCGGACACCACTACTTTTTTGGATACCATGAGTTCTTCGGGGAATATTCTGTCCGAGATCTATGGGTACCTATCCTCCTGATTTCGTTGTTTGGCGCACACGTCCCATTTTGTGTCCTGAATGTTGTAAAGGCTCGACGAAGGGACAATCTGCCAGTTCTCCCAGTATTTTTGGAGTGGACCCCCATGGCAGTCTACACTTTTGCCATTGGCACTTGGTTGTTCTCGCCATACTCGACACTAATGGCTGAGAATCATCTTGTTCTATTCTGCCTCACGATGTCATTCGTTTTTGGCAGAATGACTACCAAGATCATCCTCGCTCATCTGACTCGGCAACCATTTCCCTATTGGACCGTTATGCTCACACCTTTGATAGGGGGAGCGGTACTTGGTAACCTGCCTAGAGTTGGTCTCCCTGCAGTCAGTGCTTGGACAGAATTGTGGTACCTTCGTGGATATTTCGTCTTTGCACTGGTTGTGTATTTCAGATGGGCTTTCTTAGTTATTGACAGCATCTGCTCTTATCTAGGAATCAACTGCTTGACAATCCCGTATGAGAAGCAAGTTGCGAATAAAGAGCAGGCCAAGGCAACCAAGGCAGCCAACGGCCATGGCAACGGGAAGAGAGCCGATTAAGTGGAGATCGGACGCTGAAAGTTGGGGTGAAAGCCTCGCATTATGATGATCACGAGTTGGGAGGATTTCTCTAATTATCTGTAATGAATATGGGGTCGACATGTGCATAGCGGATTGATAGACCGTCCTCTCATGAAGGACGCTTCGGAAAGAAGAAAAGCATGGGATTGGCGTTCGCATAGCGTCGTAGATGTTCGAACAATGTTAACGTTAATTTTTATTCATAAAGTTTGTCACGGACTAGTCAGGGATTGATGTGTGATCTTCCCTTTCGTCTGGCTGATTTGATTTCTTTGCTGGATTCCCTCTGTCTCTTGGATGAGAGATCGTATATTATAAACCTGTGGTGCTGCTGCCACTTCTCTTGCTCCTTTTTTATACCATCCAGGTAAGTCGTGTGTGTTCCACCCGTCGCGGTTTTCATCGAGTCAATTTGATCGCATGGTGCAGCTCTTAATCACTCAAAGCCCTAAGGCTCATACTAAGTCCTTTCTTGACATTCCCAGCATTACTATGAGGCTAATAATGTCAAGTATTAATGTCCAGAATTCCATTCCACTTCCATCATGCCTTGCTATTGGATGAGGCGGTCTCAGCACTGACGACCATGACCTTCTTAATCTTCTTAATCTTTCTTACCAGTTGCTAAAGCGGCTACTCGGTCTTGATACTTTCAATCTCTCAGCCGAAGCCATCCTATCAAGCAGCAAGTCAAGAAATATGGAGGCATTCTGTGAGATTATAAAGATTGCAGTGGAAGTTGATCAGTACGGCGTTGCAAACAATTCAAGGTAGGCCTATAGCACTGGCTTTGTTTTAAATAGTTTGGCTGTCTCAACTTCAGCGGCATTGGCGATGGAAGTCGTAGGGATGTGAAAGATGATAGAAAAGAAGGAGGGTAAGTTTAAGTGAATCTGGCAGTTCTCATGGTTAGGACAAAGCGATTCTTGCAATAATGTAAAGGCATCGAAGGCATCGTCTACTTGCTTGCAACACCAAGCATCAAATTCACAAGTGCTAATTATGATGTAAGACATAAATTTAGCGTCTCCCCATTCATCTTTCTAACAAGGCTTTCAAGGCTGGGCGCCACGACTTTTGACTCACTCCATGATATCAAGACCTCTGAATGGAAATAATTCTTCAGACATCCCGTCAAATTAAGCTTCTTGATGGTAATCAGGGTCTTCTCTCGGCACGTCTAAAAACGTAGCTCAATTGGTTCATTCGCCAACACATGTTATTCTGAGCGTCTTTAGCCCTTCGATCCCCACAAAATGGTCACGGAAGCAGGCTAAGTGAGGAGCACCTACGCCACACCCCTGGCAGCGTCACTCACCTGGAGACGCGTACTCTAAACAAGGAATATCTTGAGCCTTGTGTGGAAGCTTGGTAGTAAGTAGTTGATCTCCGCAGTATTTTACAAATACTGTGCTGTGCCCCTGCTGCAAAAATGCAAGAATGCTTGCTCGCTGCTTCATTTGGACCTGCAACTTGCTCTCGTGTGCTCATGCATGAAACTTTCCAGCCACAATTTCCTCGCGTCAAGAGAGCTCGGAGCAGGAACCCTCGGCCTTCTGAATTACGGTGTAAGAAATCGAATGTTTTCAGGCTACACATTCACACATTCACGCATTCTCAATGTTAAGCTTCTCTTTAGATGACGTGTCTTCTTACTCCTTCTGCACCCCCTAAAGAGTGGAATTCTCTTTATCCTTCCTTTGGGTAGAAACGTTTCCCAAAGAACCTTGGGCGCCTGCGCCACAGCGCAACGCAACGATCTGCTCTTCGTTGCAGCTCGCATCCCCGCCAAGACCTCGTAGCCACTGGAGCTTAGCAGACCCTTGAGAAATGACGCTGTCTCCGGCTTGCCCCGCGATGCCTCAAAACCAGAATCCAGACATCACCCACTCACCACCACTTAATCCCTCGTTTCCAGATAGCATACACAAACATCGAACACGCGATTCGAAAGCTTCGATCTCGACGAAAAGCTCTACGAGAAGTCATCAGGAATATATCGACAGTCTGGCGACGCCGTCGAGAGAAATGGTTGAGAGGATTGGGGAGGTGCAGGAACAGAAGGAGAAAGAGATGATTAAGAAGAGACTGGGGGAGAGCCGTGCGGACCTGAATGAGTTTGAGAGGGAGAGAGCGGCGGGAATCATACAGAGGAATTATAGGGGGCATAGGGAGAGAAGGATTTTGAATGGAATGACTTTGGATCCGAGCACGAGATGGGTGGAAGCGGTCAAGGAGGCACGTTATAGGAATCTGACGACCCCGCGAGCGAGAGATAGTGTGGATGGTGCGCCGAGGAAGAGTGTGGATACATTTCAAACGGACGGAACTGCGAATTCGACGGATCCGCATATTACCGCGAGGCACAATTGGAAGAAGATTGGGTTCATAGCGAAGAGGGCTGGAGGTGACGAAGATTCGGATTCGGAGAGTAGCGGTGATGACAATGACACCCCAGCGGAAGAGCGAGAACGGATTCGGAAACAAAGGCTCGAGGCGAAAGCACAGCGGCGCAAATTGGCTAAAATTATGGACCTCCAATATTTTCTTGAAATGGTGGATCTGAAGCACCGATACGGTTCCAATTTAAGGACATATCACGAAGAATGGAAGAAAAGCGACACAAAGGAAAATTTCTTTTACTGGCTTGATTATGGTGAGGGACGGTTCATCGACTGCCAAGGGTGTCCGAGAGAGCGTCTTGAACGTGAGCAAGTAAGGTATTTGTCCAAGGAGGAACGACTGGACTACTTAGTGAAGATTGACAAGGAGGGAAGGTTATGCTGGGCCAAGAACGGTGCTCGCATCGACACGACTGAGCAATACAAGGATTCAATTCATGGAATTGTCCCAGCGGATGATAACACTCCAGCATTCAGACCGGCAGATGGAGAAGCAGCAACAGGACCTCAGGACCATCCTACTACTTCCGGGGAAAGTGATTCCGAATCCCAGCATGGGGATGATACGGATTTTCGTGCAAACAAATATGCTACCCCTGAGCTTGACAATGCGAGAGGCGTGAAGAAAGTGAAGCACGTATCCGCGGCAACGATCTTTAATAAACTCCTTCGAGGATCGGTCCAGAAAAATACTTGGATTTTCGTTGCGGATACGAGTTTTCGGCTCTATGTTGGTATTAAGCAATCTGGTGCTTTTCAACATTCTTCGTTCTTGCACGGTTCCCGCATCTCGGCTGCTGGACTGATCAAGATTAAGAATGGGAGGCTCTCGAAATTGTCACCCCTCTCAGGTCATTATAGACCACCAGGTATGGAAATTCCTAGGTCCATAGGCCACCAAATATGCTGACATTCTGATTAGTCTCCAATTTCAGAGCTTTCATCCATTCATTGAAAGAAGCTGGTGTTGATATGAGCCACGTATCAATATCGCGTTCATACGCAGTTCTCGTAGGCTTAGAAGCCTACGTCAAGACTCGAAAACGAGGAAAGAAAATCCTCCAAAATTTGGTCCACAAAAGGGACAAAATATTGTCTCCTCAAGAGTTTGCCAAACGAGAGGAAGACGCTCGAGATAAAAGCGAGAGTGCAGAACGCGAACGCAGATTTCTTGAAATGAGAGAGCAAGCAGAAGCAGAAGAACGAGAGGAAAACAGAGCTGATCTCAAGCTTTTGTCGAAGTTATCGATTGTGCCCAAGGTTCCGCATCATGGTATTGTAAATGATAGGGCCGGGGTGGAAGAGGAAAGAGAACGGCAAAAGGACCCTGAGGTGCAGGCTCCTGGCACTGGACCAGAGAATGCCATTGCGCCGGAGGGGACTAGAGGTGCTTGATGTTTGATGCTGGATGAATCATGATTTGAAATTTGAGTTGATACCCGTTGTACATATAATCAGCTGGCTTCTGAGATATGTTTGACGTTTTGCTGCAAAAGACGGATAGAGCCTGCAGGATTCTAGGTATTGGATAAGGCAAACAATGATTGGGAAGAGTGTTTGACCTATCAGTTTGAAAGGCCTTACGATTTCTGGAAGACAAATCATTTGATTCTGCGCCCGGCTTAGCAGTGCTGTCAGTTCTAAGCCAAGCATGTGACTTTCAGCATAACTTCACCATTTTGAATCGCAAACGAAACAGCTCGGAAGATTTGACTATGAGAGACAAGAATGTCTCAAGCAGGATGGATAATTGATTTTATAGGTATGTCACTTCCTCAAGAATTACCTTAAAGAGATAGCAACATGTAAAGAAAACCTGAATGCAGGATGTCTCAGTGCTAGTAGCCTTGGTGGAGAACGTTATAATTATGCACCTAAGACATCCCCATCCATCGTGACTATGATTGCATTCTCAATTATTTTCTTCCTCCTCCAACAATTTAAAATATAAGCAGCTCACAAGTAAGAACGGGTTTACCATTGATGGTCCAATATTTCCAATTAAATGAAAGAAATTTTTCAGCATCCGCGTGAATCTAAATCATCAATGCCTGCGGTCCTGGGTCGCGATCGCTAAAAGACAGTGCTTTCCTCACCCCCAAGAGTCCCTCCTAGTAGGACCATCCGTGATCTCATCAATTCGAATCCTCAATCTGCGAACTGAAAAATCTGCGCATTATGACCCACGCGCATATCGAGGTCAATGGCGTCTTCTTTCACTCGGTCTTCTAGAAGGAGTGAAGGCCTCTCGACACGTTCAAGTACGAGAAACAACGTTGTGATCCCTCAAGGCAACAGCCCAGCCAACATCGGTCGCAAAAAGCGCCCACGCGACGAGCCTACCGATCACGACGAGGATCAGTCAATCGTCAAGAAGAAGGCGAGGATTGCTATCGAGATCGCCTCGAGATCGAAGGCTCAGCCAAAGACACGCTCTCTCGTCGTCAAGGAGAACGCGGTTGCGAAGCCTGCTGAGAAGTACTCCGCATCACCACCACCACCCAAGTCAAAACATGCGGAGACAACAACGCAAACTAAGCCCACTCCACCCACGCCTCCGCCAGAACCTGTACGGAAGCCTACGAATCATCACGAGAAGGTCGTCAATGGAATCAAGCACGAGCTTGATCGTTTACAGCCCAGTGCAGCAAATCTTAAAGACGAGAAGCGGAAATTACGATCTCAGGAGGGCACGAGGTTCAAGAGTGAATTGTCGGCATACTTTCCTGAATATGACGAGGTTATTGGTAACGAGCCCAAGGAAGAGCGTGAGTTCCCCATCCTTTCAAGGGTCGTTTGTGTTGTCGCTGACGTTCTGCAGATATCTTGAACCTCGATGCCTGCCTACACTTCCCCTCTAGGGCCAAGCTATCTTCGAAGCGCGCAGCCTTACCTCGGAAATCACACAGTCTCAGCAGTAAAAATTGTCTCAAAGACGATCCCGAATACCTTTTCACCGATTTGCATAATTCACATCGGATCGATTCTTCGTTTTTGAATAAAGATTACGAGGAAGAGGAGGACGATGACCCTTTGGACGATGCTTATTTCGAGTCCATACATCGAAAGCCAGAACGGCAGGAGAAGTCGATACGAAATAGTGACAAAGGCCGAGCTCAGCATGAGAAGGACCAGGTCATTCGTCTGTTGGAGGGTCTACAAGGTCATGACTGGCTAAAACTGATGGGCGTCAGTGGAATAACAGATAGTAAAAAGAAAGACTTTGAGCCTGCGCGAGAGCATTTTATCAGAGGCTGCGAAGCTATAATAGAGAAGTTTCGGATATGGAGGGACGAAGAGAAGCGGAGGAAACTGGAGAAGGAGGTTGCTCTAGCTGAAGCCGCAGAAGAGGAGGCTGATGAAGAGCTGGAAGACGAAGAAATGGAGGAAGATGAAGGCAACGTTAGCGACGGTGATCCGCCGGATTACAGCGACGTCGACGCGTCAGCAGCAAGACAGCTGCACGAAGAAGCAATTGCTCGATCGACGCCTGCCTTGAAGGGTCCCGGACGAGGACGACCGAAAGCAGTGCCAATAACCCAGCATGTCGAAGAAGTCGAAAAGCCTTTTATATCCTTCTTTGCGAAACCATATCTTCGAGAGGCCGCCCTAGGAAAGCATCGACGAAGTGGGAGGAGTGTGGTAGCATGGGGTCATCCTGTTCCTGAGGTTGAGGAGCATGATTTCGATCTGCCGGAAGAATACCGTGATGAGGAGACATTGAAGGCTCATGCTAGGAGGAAGAGACGAGATAGAAGAGTCAGTAAGAGTTGAGGAGTAACATACGGCATCGAAAATATGGGTGGTTAAAAACACAATGCTGAATCGAAAGCGCTTCGTCAAGCATTCTTGTTAGGTGTACGAATGGGATAGGGAAAGGAGTTGGTGCTGGCGTTGAGTTGATGGTAGCAGATTTGCCAAGCTGTATTATAGGATTCTGCTGCTGGCATCGTGATTCATGACTGGCCATCAAAAAAGGAATGAATTATCAAAGTTCAAATTCGTCGTCGCTTCGTATAGGTGCGATTTTGCGGCAAGGCTGTATTGCACGTGATACACTAGCGCTGATTCGGCCATTTCGACGCGCATGAGGCTACTTCACCTTCAAATATGTCGCAACATTCGAAAATGTTTGTCAGGGCTTCAGAAGCATCATCTTCGTGTAGCTGAACTGTAAATGTAATGAGAAGAGTTGTTTGGCAGGTGGAGACCATTAGGGACGCGTTCTCCTCTTTCCGGCTCGAGAGCCTTGACGCCCCTCGCACACCAAATACTGCCTACAAGTTTACCTCTAACTTCCCATAACAAAATAAATTTCTCGCGCCGCAAACTCTCGCTCCTTAAAAACAATTCTAACTGAGATTGTTAACGTCACGATCCCCCCGCAAACCGTTACGATTGACTCCGAGCATTCTGGCTCCGTCAGAAATCCATCGAAACCTACCTATTCTACATCCTACTTCGAGCCTGCGTCATAATCCACACAATCCTGATATCTACGCCCCCAATAAAGAGCGCGCATAAGACACAAGGAAATCCCTGGTGAGCTGGAAGCTCTAGAGAACGGATGAAAGTCTCATAAATCTTGGATCGTCGCGCCAGAGCAACTGGACCTCGATCGCCCATCATCACAGGACATCGCACACTCTGAGCGTCATGCCTGGCGTGCTCCTAGACATGGAGTCGCAAGTACCGGCTCCCCCAAAGGTGCCTGAATATGGCTTTGTTGTATCACACCAAAAGCTCGAGCTGGAAGTTGATTTCTCTACACAAAGCATAACTGGCCGCGCTGAAATCACAGTTCTACCACAGATTAGAGACCTCCGAACGGTCAAGATCGATGTGCGCCAATGTGTCATACCGCAGAATGGGGTCAGGATCAACGGGATTCCTGCGGAATTCGAATACGAGGACCCTATGGTGGCCTTGACTATCCCACTGGCTCACGTCTGGAGCGGAGAGCAATATGGCATGCAGAGGGATAGGATATTACCGTTGACTGATAATCGGAAGGCGAACGGAGCCTTGGAGACCACCCTTCCTAAGCAGGTTAAAATCGAAGAGGTAGATCCGTTTTCCGAAAATGCAGCAAGCGCGGTCACTTCAAGAGCTTTGGGAGCTTCAGCTGCAAGAATATCTTCTGTTGCGCTGGATGGAACGAGCGGCCCACTTTCTGCAACGACCTTGACCCCAAAGACAACAGCGGAGCAGGCAGCTAGATTTCAGCCATTATATGTGAGCATATCGTTCTCTGTGAAGAACTTCAGAGATGGGTTACATTTTGTGGGCGTGAATGAGGGCGACGCGAGATTCCCTCATGTCTACACTAGACATTCCATGGATTCTGGCACCGCCTCGTGCATCTTTCCATGTATTGATGACCCTGCTATGCGATGCACTTGGGAGATCTCAATAAAGTGCTCGCGAACACTTGGAGATGCTCTCAAGCGAAAACAGACGCCTCAAAAGCATCGGGGCTTGAACCATATTTTGGCAAGAAGAGGTCTCGCCAATGCTATCGTCAATAATGCTCCTGAAGAGTACGAGGTACCTTTAAGCGACGAGGAGAAGCTCTTAGAAATGACGGTCGTGTGCTCAGGCGAGCTGATGAATGAGACTACAGATTTGGATGACAGCTCAAAGAAGATTGTGTCATTCATTTGCAGTACTATTATAGCCCCGCAGCACATTGGCTTCGCCATAGGTCCATTTGAGCAGGTCGACCTGTCAGAGTTTCGAGAGGTTGAAGATGATGAGAAGTTGGGGCAGGGGCAGACTGTACCTGTAACAGGATATTGTCTCCCGGGTCGTGCTGATGAAGTTCGACATACTTGTACTCCTATGGCTCATGCTCTGGACTACTTTTTGCTCAACTTCGGTGGTTATCCTTTCCCGGAATGTCGATTTGTCTTCGTCGACGATCAGATCGCAGACACAGAGCATGCGGCGTCCCTCTCATTATGTAGTAGTCGACTTCTTTTTGGGGAAGACATCATAGATCCCGAGATTGAAGTGGTCAGAACACTTGTTCATGCCATCGCCAGTCAATGGATCGGTGTCAGCATCGTCCCAAATGCGCGTGTTGATCGATGGGTTACAGTTGGCCTATCGCATTTCATGACTGGCATCTTCATGAAGTCTCTCTGCGGCCATAATGAGTATGCCTTCCGCCAAAAGACTCTTTCCGATCGACTGGTGGAGTTAGATATTGACAGGCCGTCTTTGTACGCTATTGGAGAGGTCTTGCATCTTGGAAGATTCGAACTTGAGTTCATGACGTTAAAGGCGCCGTTGGTTATTTTCATCCTGGACAAGCGCATTGTCAAATCTTCGGGCTCCGCTGGTATTACACGAGTTATTTCAAAGATGATCACAACTGCCAATACAGGCACG
Source organism: Phialocephala sp. D728 (assembly GCA_003988865.1). Classification (NCBI taxonomy): domain Eukaryota; kingdom Fungi; phylum Ascomycota; class Leotiomycetes; order Helotiales; family Mollisiaceae; genus Phialocephala; species Phialocephala sp. D728. Next base: position 132,600 of record QYAJ01000077.1, on the reverse strand, counting down.
TCCATCGATAGCGTTGTCTCAACCGAAGGGTTTCGTCGACTATGTGAGAAGACCACAAAGTACCGACAAACCGAGCCTTTCTGGAATCAATGGATATTAGGTGCTGGGTGTCCCCGGTTCGCGATCAGTCAAAAATTCAATAAGAAGCGACTTTGTGTTGAGATGACAATTAGTCAAAAGCAGGATACTCTTCCTACTCAGCGTATGTTGGAGAAGGACTCATTTATGCGAGAATTTAAGGAGGATATACATGGTGTCTACGCTGCAGAATTGCAAACCGTCTTCACAGGACCATTGACTATCAGAATTCATGAGGCAGATGGTACTCCCTATGAGCATGTTATGGATATTCGAGAGGGCACTCAGAAGATCGAAATCCCATACAACACGAAGTACAAACGTCTCAAGCGAAGCAGAAGACAGAAGGAACGTATGAACGCAGGTGTCGAGATTAATGCGGATGGTGGTGAAGACGCTCTTTATTACTGCTTAGGCGATGTGCTTCAGGGTCCAAATGAAGTACGGGAATGGGGTTTGCAAGATTGGGATGCCGATACTGAACAGAGAATGGACCAGGAGTCCTACGAATGGATTCGAGTTGATGCAGACTTTGAGTGGCTGTGCGGTCAGCAATTCATTTCGATGCCTGCGTACATGTACGTCTCACAACTTCAGCAAGATCGAGATGTCGTTGCACAACAAGATTCCATGCTGTATTTGGGCAACATGAACTCTCATCCTCTAGTGGCGACGTTCTTAGTTAGGACTCTTATGGATGAACGATACTTTCATGGAATCCGCACAATGGCAGCAGAATATCTGAAGACTCATGCCACAGCAATTTGCAACTGGGTTGGTTTGAAGCATCTCGAGAAAGCGTACCAAGAATTCTTCTGTTACGCGGGGGGCAAGACACCCAAGCCAAACGACTTCAGGAAAAAGAAGGAGTATAAGGTGGAAATAGCTATAATCAAGTCTTTGTCTAAAATCCGCGATACGCAGGGTCATTGTCCCAAGGAGCCGAGACATTTCCTACTCGACATGTTACGCTTCAACGACAATACAAGCAACGAGTTCTCGGACAACTTCAAGCTAGCAAACCTTCTGTCATGCCTTACAGATTCCTTGATCCCAATCAAAGACGGCAATAATGTGCTTGAGTTCAATGATGAAGAAGAGGAAGACCAGGAGTTGGAGGAGTTCAAGAGATCCGTTTTGGAGGAACTTGATCGCTACCGTCGTATGGACGAGTGGATCAACTCGTACCAGAATATCTTTACTGTGACTGTGCTTGATTGCAAGGCACGCCTCATGAAGGCTAAAGTCATTCCCGTGGATCCTCTCGAGTTTGCCCAGTACCTCCATGATGGAACGGCAGACCGTGTCCGCATCAAGGCATTCCAGTCACTTATTGATCTTGGGTTTCTCGCGAACAATTCTGTTGCTTCCCTTCTTCTCAACGTTTTGAGTACCGATCCATCACCATACACACGCAGTCAACTTTTTGAAGTGTTCTGCCTTGGTCTGGCTTCGATCGCCTTTGGAGAGAATAAGCCTAGTGAGCCCGCGCCGGCTGCTCTGCAGCAGAATGGACTTGCGAATGGTGGAGGCGTGTTGAATGGCGGGTTGGATGGAGAGCATGACGGAGGTTTAATCATAGAGCAGGATGCGTCACTTGATAATCGCAAAGCACAAATTGCACGAACAACGACAATTGAAGGAGCATTGGCCGCCCTCAAGGAGGAATTGAATGACAATCAGACTTTCAAGGATGCTCTATGGAAGGCTGTTAAGTCACCTGTCATTGGGGTGCACGAGCAGAGTGATCTGCTAGACATCTGCTTTGTTCTTTACGATGCGATTGAGTCACTGGTCATCAGATTGAAGTATCCTCGCACTTGGGAGGTGAAGAACCTAGGCAAAGTACGTTTCCTTAATGTGTACGTGACCTTTATCAATGCTAACTTTTCTAGGGAATACTCCACTTCAAAAAGACCGACAAGTTCCGCACGAAGCCATCGAAACCCCTCCTGAATGTGGTAGCCCCAACAAAACCAGCCGCACCAGCTTTCAAGATATCAATTTCCAATGGTCCACCAACTCCTGCGTCAACAATTGTCGCGAAGCCTATTCCTCTGTCAACACCGAAGCCACCTACCACCAAAGTTACCCTTGGCACTATGAAGCCCCCCAAACGGCCTGCACCAGAGCGTACGCCGAGTTTTGAGGAGCGGCCTCGAAAGATCATCAAACTCAGGGTCGACAGCACCAAGGTTCAGGCTATCGAGAGTTTGCCCCCAAACCCAGCACACTATCATCGTGCCAAGTCCTCTTCAACCAAAAGCTCGTCACCCTCATCCCGACCTTCTCCTGGCCCAAGACCCTCCATCACACCGAGCCCTTCATCCACCCTTTCCAATGGCACCATCACTGCTGTTCCCGTATCTTTTCCTCCCGCAAGTTCTCCCGCAGCCCCTACTCCTCCAAAGCCTGCTCGTAAACCTCTTCCAGATGGCTCAGCACGCACACCTCTCCCCGACAAGACTGCGCGTAAGCCTTTGCCCGATAGCTCAGCTTCAGAGCGCAAGCCTTTGCCAGCCGCAGCACCGACCCCACCAGTCGAAGCTGTTGCTGCCCCGGCTCAACCGCCCAAGAAGAAGTTAGTGATCAAGTTTAACGTTCCAAAACCGGCTCCTCCCTCATAGATAATGTTCGGAAATTTCGGCACATATCATTGCATTGCATTTAGCGAAAGGCGCAAAGGTAAAGTCGTCAATGGGTGGCGACTGGATTCATTCGGTGGTTTTGGTTTTGTGTTCTGTAGATAGTATGGTGCCTTTAGAGGCGGCTTTGATTGCGAATCTGGGTCAACATGGTGGTCGCGGGTTACCAGACTACGAGATGCTTCGTTGAGGGTGCATGATATTGGTGATCTGGACCTTCGTGGAATCAAGAAATGAAGCCATCCTCCAGTCCTTTGGTGGTGGATATTGTGCGCCGTACCGCGTAAATATAACCTTCCTTCAATTGTCCCATAATCCTAGCTCTTGCGACTCCAAGGTATCCCCTTAACCTCTCGAACTGCCACCTGCAATACCCAATCTCTCCTCCCTCGTTTTGATCTGCGTAGCGCGAGCTCTGTCTCCAGGCAGCGGTCGTAATTCGTCGTTCGGGTCTCTGTTCTGGCTCTTCTGATTCATTGGCATGCCTTGCTGTTCTTGCATCCGTGCTTCATGAGCAGCTTGTTCGTGTAGCTGAGCTTCTTGTGCGCGCGTCTCTTCGTAGATAGCTATGTCCTCCGTAGTGAGGGTTATGGCGGTTGGTTTGCGGCGGAGCATGGTGGGCTGTTTGTCGGAAGTAAGATCGTGGAAGGTTGGTGAGTAGATCTTCCCTGAAGGATATTGTTATAGAACAATTAGACCGATCTCATGAATCTGAGAAACCTTTGTTGGAAAAGACGTGGGAAAATTGTGTTTGCTACTACTGGTTATCAGCCTTGGATAAGGCTGTAAGGCCAAAATGAGGCATCAAGAATATCTTGACCATACGATTTAGGGATATTCAGACTTCAAATTTCCAACCTTTAACGCACGATGTATAAATGGCATGTTCACTCGGCCATTGGTCGAGGGAGACCTCTGGCCAATGGCTTTGCCAAAGTCGCGGATGGGATTGCCACTTCATTGAGACAATTCTCTCTCTCTGCTTCGAGAACTGCTGAGGATGATGGTTCGTAGATCCCCTGCAATTCAGATTTTCTTGATTTGAACGTCTAGGTTAATGGTGATGCTAATGGATTGTTATAGATGAACCTCGAATATCGCGATCTCAAAAATCGACAGAAGCATTCAAGGAGGTCTCTTCCCTTGCTCCGACTCCAGCTCGCGGTATCGATGCTCGTTCTTTAGCTGCGAAACCACCAACCTTCTCGATTCGCCGTGTTGATATAGGGTCGAGTTCCCAAGGAAGAGGAGGTGACTTTCCCCCTCGCGGCAGAGGAAATTTTCAAGGAAGTACTGGGAGTGGAGCTGGAATCAGAGGACGGGGTCGAGTAGGAGCTCGAGGTGGTGCTCGAGGGAGAGGAGCACGAGGACGAGGTAAAGCAAGGACACCTCAGAAGAAAGGAGCAAGAGAAAAGACAGACGAAGATGCCTTCCTGGAAGAACCTTACTCTGAGGAAGAGCTAGCATACCTTGAGATGAGTGATGGAGGCTTCCCGAAAGATTACATCCCGGAAACATCTGCGGAAAGCTTGACTAAGTATGGTCCGGCTGTTATGTCGAGTCCTCGGGGTATTCATGAATCGGTCGTACATAGGATGATGGTTGCTACGGACAATAAGGACCCATCATTTGAGCATGCGTCGATTCATCTGGCGAGGATGGAGGAGGGCCTTGGGACTTTGTTTGAGGATGGGGAACAGAAGGCCCTTACGGAGAAGTTTCAGGGCAGTAGGAATTTCATGTCGTTGTCCAACAGGTCGCGGAATGCCATTATGCAACAATGGGTTGCAGGACATTATAAGCCACCAGGAACGCCAATGAAAGGAGATGTCGTGCGTTTGGTAAGGCAAATGACACGGCGGAACGAGACGTACCTGCCAGAGGATGCAGACAGATTTGAGAAGAAGCTGACATCAATACTACCGCCTCAGATGCTGGTAAACTCTCGAAAGGCTGCTAGATCACCGCTATGATTTTGGTCCAGCATGGACAAAAGACAGGGTTCTGTTATACAGTGTACAAAACTTTTGTAAAATATATGTCTCAAGCCTGCTCCATGGTTTTCCGAGCAGCTTCTACAGCTTTCTTGACGTCCGATACACCCTTCTCTGTGATCTTTTCCATCTCTTTATGCGCCTTCTTCAAATCATCAGGTCGTGCTGCTTTCTTTAGTTCCATAGCTCGCAGCTTTTTCTGCATAGCTGCTCTCGCATTCCTCACACCAGTATTCGCATTCTCACCCGCCTTACTAGCTGCTGCTAAAGCTGCATCTCTCGACTCTTTCGTAGGTGGTGGAATTGGAACATTGAGCTGCGAGGTATTTTGAGCATCAACCTGCGGTTGCAGATTCAGATCTTTCGACCCTTGAATCGCAGAAATAACATGCTTAACATGCTGTTTCCACTTAGTATCATCCTGTTTCTTCCTATAGAGAACTCACATCCTTCTCCCCGACCAGAATCATAAGACTTCTTCCTCCTTTTGGTAAGACCTGAGCTAAATCTCCCAACCTCTCACTAGCTTTGCTATCTTTAAGCAAATGTACCCGCAGATTCTCTAACACTTCTGGATTGAACCTCCCTCCTGTCCGTAGCTTAGATAGATCGTTCTTGAGCTTCTCGAGAGATTTCTCAATTCCGACATTGAGGATTGAGAAGTCGTATGGGTCTTCGACTTCAGTGGCATCTGAAGAAGCTGCTTCTTCTTTCTCGCGGTCTGCGCGACCCTTCTTCTTAAGAAGCACTGGATTTGAAGAAAAGCACCTGCATGCTCTTAGGGATTGCGACGGTAGATTTTGTAGACGGGACAATGGTGCTGGAATAGGTCGTGTGCTGTGGCGTGGTCAGGAACTGTAGGCTGAGAATATCGCAATTCTTACATAAAAGAACGTTCTGCCAGACCAGCTGGCCTTGGAACAAGCTGCTTGAAAGCACCCGTACGTATTGCTATTCGTGGAAGCATGATTGTTTAGTTGTGAACAATGTCTACAGAGTCGCAATTGTCTAAACAGACATTGGCGAATGGCAAGGCGTTGATTTCGCCTCGTCTCGGATTCCAGCCTTCCTCCACCAACTTCAACATCACTGTGGCAAGGTCTACTCTTGCATCAAGTTCTGGAGCACAATCAGTGCGGAGCTAAGCCTCGGCCTCCTCTTTTGGAGATATGACTGTTTGTCGTCTCAATTGTCCAATCAATGATGCTCAATTGGTGCCGCATTAGCTTGTGAGTCAGAATCACTCATTATTCTGGCATCGCCTCAATCTTCCAATCCTCGCATGATCCGAGTAGCGATATTGTGCCTGCACAATAGCCAGAGGAAGCAGGTATCCTCTAATGCAATATACTAGACTTGGTCTGGCTTTCTGCACCTACCTTTCTGAGTCGTGGATAAGCTTGATGCATCGTATGAGTCATCCACCATCATTGTTACACTTCTTCTCCTTTTCGATGACTCCATAGACCTCCTTTCTGCTACAATGTATGCTTCAACTTCATTTCGTTGTGCGCAGTAATTACCTCAGGTGATGTATATAGACTTCATTTCTTGTCTGAATTTCGAATTGTTCAGTTCAGCAGCAATCGCTTAATTCATCCAGCAGCAAAAGATAATTTTGCCATTCTTCTACTTCTACCTGCCCTTTCAATCTTTTAATCTACAGCAGTCTCACTTTCCTCGCATCTTCCATTACTCGCAATCATGGATGCAAGCTCAGCCTCAGGGTCTGGATCAGGATCAGCTTCTTCATCGTTCACATGCAATATTTGTCAGACAAAATTCGCAGACAATCTCCAACAACGAACACATAGCAAGAGTGATTGGCAGTAAGATAAAGGCCTTCTACTTTTCTATTCTTTGCCTAATAATTGTCTTCCTGTTAGTGTCTACAATATCAAACGACATCTAGCATCTTTGCCGCCCATTTCTGCTCAAGTGTACAACGACCAGGTCTTAGCCATAAGAGAAGAGTTGACGACAGCAGAAGCGGTTGCTAGTTCAGCATTCCAGAGATCATGTACTATTTGTGAAAAGACTTTTCTCAATTTTACAGCATATCAGAATCACTTTAAGTCTCAAGGGCATGCTCAGGAGGTTGCAAGGCTAGAAGCAAAGGATGATCTACCAGCTTCTATGGACCGCATCACGCTCGAATCTGAAGTAACTGCACAAACAGCAACTTCCGAAGCTGTTGAATTTGTACCTTCAAAATGTCTTTTCTGCACATTCGATTCGGGGTCGCTTGATCTTAATATCACCCACATGCAGAAGAAGCATGGCCTTTTCATCTTGGATCCAGAATATCTCATCGACCTCGAAACTTTCATAGGCTACCTCTTCGCCGTCATCTCTCAGTTCCACGAATGCCTCTACTGTGGATCAACCAAGAGTACAGCAGAAGCAACTCGAGCCCATATGATAAGCAAAGGTCACTGCAACATCAAGCCGGATCCCGGATCCGACTATGAGGACTTCTACGAAATTGCCTCAGATGATGAGGATGAAGGTCGTCATGCAGGCGCAGAAGAGGATATGACACCGGAGATCCTTGTATCTGATGATAATGAGCTTCACCTTCCGTCAGGCAGGACTATCGGTCATCGATCACAAGCTCGCTACCATCGCCAACACACTCCTGTCCGTGGCAAATCTGCAGAAAGAAAAGCCATTGAAGACAGCAAGGAGACTAGTAAAGGTACCCAGGAAGCAGGAGAGAGTAGCAGAAATACCAGCAGGCAACTCATCACAAGCACGAGAGGAGAGATGGGTATGATCGGTGTGCCGGAACTGCAGAAGAGGGCCTTGGCAGCTGTGGAGAGGAAGATGCTCAAGGCGGAAGCTAGAGCCAGGAATGAGTACCGAGCTGGCTTGGAAAGGTTGGGGAACAAGCAGAAATATTTCCGGGTAAGCACCGATTGCGTTTTCGATATGACTAAATAATTTGCGTGTAAGTCCTATAGTTGCAGTGTGGAAAAACTCGTGCTAATGTCTTTCACAGCCAGACGGTCCATCACGAATCAATGGTTAAGAGGAACATCGTGTTAACGGTGTATGTATTGCCGCAAGTCTCACGAGAAAGGCCCCAATATAGGTCCTCAAAATAAAGACTCTGAGATTGACAGTGTCCAACCTGATGACGGATTTTGGGGTTCTTCTAGAAATGGCATTATCGGTGTTGTTATATGGGGTGTGCTTCAAGGCTAAGAAACCTACTAAGATAGCTCGATTATTCTGTAGTCATAGTCACAACATGACTATAAAATGCAATACCTTTCTGAAAGTCTCTCACTGGGTGTTGCTCGTCTCCTTGCCTCTAATATTTTACGGTACTACTGTTGCACCTTAATATCTTTCAATCTTCATTTCGTACATGTTAGTGAATGATTAAATGAGATGGTGCAAGGGAAAGTGGCTTTTCCTTTGAGCTATTACAGCCATGATCGCTAGTTAGAATGAAAAGTCTTTAATTTGAAACGAATTTGTCTAGTATCAAGGCCTAGCAGTAGGTTTTAGATGTTTATACAATATAAACATCCCTCTCCCTGTGGAGCTTTGTAAATATGGATGTGAGCCTTCTTGCAGACTTTCAGAGCATAGATACACGATCTTAGCGCTCGTATCTTTCCGATCACCTGGGGAACCTTGGTCCATAGACTCTGTTTTGCTCCAAGCCTGGCTGTCCAAGCATCCATGTAACGTCAGTCATCTCCAACAGCCGATCATTGTCATCAACCACATTCAAGTTCCCACTCCTCAACACCCTCCTCTCTAGATATGGATCTACCAATATTTTCCTCAACGCCACCCAATCCCTCAATGTCTCCAGGCCCGCAAAGTCTCTGAACCCACCTTTCAAAGCTCCCTCACAATGCATCGCAGCTCTCAAGAAACGCTCCTTGACAATGACCTCTAAATCTCGTAGCTGTCCATTCATAATACAGTCTTCGAGAACAGGTATAAAGTCCTTAGTGAAGAAGTCATGGCTCCCAAATCTGTAGATAATGATCTTCAAGCTGCGGATTTGGCGCCGATTGTCGAGAAAAGAGGGAGAGAGAAAGTACGACCAGTCATCGTTCCGCCGGCGGATTATGAGGCTGAAGGTGTTGTGCGTGAAGTAAATCGGGCGGAGCTCGCTGTAGATGAGTGTGCAGCTTTGCAGGAGCGCGTGCGGAAAGGATGGGTATGTGGTAGAGTCGAGAGATGGCTGTGGTTGGGATGAGTTCGGGATATGTAGAGATATAGGGGCGGACTGGTGACAGATTAGGATGTAGATTTTCTCGCGAATCTCAGGTGGGAGGTCGAGAAATGGAAAGAGTTTCGAGTTGGAGGTTGACATAGCTTCATAAGCTTTTCGCTGTTGATGGAGTGGTTTTTGAGAGGTGGGAATGACGTAGTGGGGCCCTCGGGCATCTTTCAGGGGTATCTTTATCCTTGCATACAACTTGGGTGGTTTATTAGCTCTCTTTCTTCTTCTGATCTTCCGAGTATATAGAAAATACACTGATGAAGCCGGTTGGTAAGATGCATTGTGTGGACCAATTTCCAAAGGGAGAGTGTTCTATCTGTTCATGTCTTAGACAATATCTCCCGAGAAGAGTCTAAAATGGTAAATCTCAATGTCTCTTCCTCAAACTCAAGATCGTAAGACGCAAGCGGACAAGCTCACATTAACAATGTTGAATTGCATAAATGATGAACCCCGAGAATTTCTGGCATAGAGGATTTAGATGAACATTGCCATTTCCGCTCAAGGGCTGAATTGTCTCTTTCATGTCTTTAAAAAAGGGGCCTTCAAAAATTTCTCCTAGGCTATAACGTCCTAAGAGGCACATAACGGGCTCGTTTGATCTACTCTTTAGGTCCTTAGAAGGGTAAAACATTAGGATCACATAGCATCACCTCGCATTTTTAGACACTAGTTTCAATTTGATTAACGCTTCCCTTCTTCCATGTTCTACAAGCGCGCTTTATGCCCATAGAGAGGAAGGAAAACATCCCGGGATCATAAAGAGTAACTACATCAGAAACTCGCAAATGACTTTTTATGAACCCAGTAAGTGAGAGCCGGAAAAGCAGATAGGCCAAACCATGATCATGAAAATTCCATGCAGCAATATCTACCCCAGTGCTCCGAGACTGCCAAGAAGTAGAAAGCAATTTATCGAGTGCTCATTCTAATGTATTAAAAATTTAGAGTTAGCATAACTCTTCCAGAAAGATTTGGGAATAAGATTTGGAGAAAGGGATGACTTACGCCTTGGTTACTGCACGCTTAAGTGCCAACTCTTTCTTCTTCAAGTCATCAGAAGTAGAGTCTTCGACCTCGAGTTGTGCCATGGCGTCGCTAAGGGCAGACTCGATCTTGTCCTTGTTTCCACGCTTAATCTTGAGCGACATCGTTGGGTCAGAAACAATCTCCTCGACTCTTGAAATGTAGGATTCAAGTTGCTGTCTAGCCTCGAATTTCTTGCTGAAAGCCTCGTCGCTATTCTTGAATTTCTCGGCATCTGATTACATGTCAGCAGAGTATATGTTGAGTCCAGAGAAGGGATATTTACCGTTAATCATGCTCTCAATCTCACTTGAAGAAAGCTTGCCAACAGAGTTGGAAATAGTGATGTTAGCACTGCGTCCTGAGGTCTTCTCAGTGGCTGTGACCTTGAGGATACCGTTGACGTCAACCTCGAAAACAACCTCAAGAACAGCATCACCGGCCTTCATAGGAGGGATTGGTGCAAGGGTAAACTCTCCGAGAGAAGTGTTATCCTCGCAGTTAACACGTTCACCCTGGAAGACGGGGAATTGAACGGTTTGTCTACCCAACGAATTAGCATTGTAAAACCCTAAAAAGTTCTAGGGAGCTCCGGAGATTAGGAGCTGTCTCAAGAGCTGACAAACGGAAGGATAAATGGGGATGCCGGTCCTAAAACAGTTCTCAAATTCCAGAGTTATCATGAGGAGAAAACAGTAAATTAGTATGAAAATAAGCCTTACTGATTATCAGCAACAGTAGTAAAGGTTCGTTTCTTGATCGTAGGGACGGTCTGACCACGGGGAACGACCGGGGCGAAGATGTTACCCTCCATAGCAACACCGAGAGAGAGGGGAACGACATCCAAAAGAAGGAGGTCGGCGGTATCAGCGGAGGTGGCCTTGCCGGAAAGGATACCGGCCTGAACAGCGGCACCGTAAGCAACAGCCTCATCGGGGTTAATGCTCTTCTCGAGCTTCTTGCCATCGAAGAAGTCGCTAAGGAGCTTTTGTATCCGGGGAATACGGGTAGATCCACCGACGAGGACGATCTCATCAACCTTGCTCTTGTCGAGATTGGCATCCTTCAAGACCTGGGCAACAGGGTCCAAAGTGCCGTTGAATGCCTTTGAGTTAAGGTCCTCGAATCTGGCACGAGTAATTTGGGCATTGAAATCCTCTCCATCGAACAAGGAATCAATCTCAACGGTGGTTTGAGCGCCATTGGAGAGGGTTCTCTTGGCACGCTCACAGGCAGTTCGGAGACGTCGGAGGGCACGGGGGTCATTGGACATATCTTTCTTGGTCTTCCTCTGGAACTCCTTCTTGAAGTGTTCAAGCAAGTTGGTATCGAAATCCTGACCTCCTAAATGGGTATCACCAGCGGTAGCCTTGACAGTGAAGACACCACCCTGGATGTTGAGCAGGGAGACATCGAAAGTTCCACCACCAAGATCATAAATCAGAACGTTTCGCTCCTTGTTGGACTTTCCAGCACCAAGACCATATGCGATAGCAGCCGCAGTTGGTTCGTTGATAATACGAAGGACATTGAGACCAGCGATAGCACCTGCATCCTTTGTAGCCTGACGCTGATTGTCGTTAAAGTAGGCAGGGACAGTGATAACGGCCTTCGCAACCTTTTTGCCGAGCTTAACTTCAGCAACTTCCTTCATCTGCAAGCATTATGGGTTAGCTTATGCAATTGGTGAGAACCTTGTAGTTGTCTATTTACCTTAGTCAAGACCATGGAAGAGATTTCTTGAGGTGAGAAGGTTTTGTTTTCTCCAAGATACTCGACCTCGACCATAGGGCTTCCATCTTGGTCGACGACCTTGAATGGCCACGACTCGATACTGCGCAACGAATTAGCATTGTAAAATCCTAAAAAGTCCCTAGGAGCTCCAAAGATTGGGGGCTGTCTCAAGAGCTGATAAACGAGAGGACAAACGGGCATGCCGCTCCTGAAACAGCTCCCAAGTTCCGCAGCTCTCATAGAAAAAGGTAGTAGGCTAGCAAGAGAATAAGCTTACTCCTTCTTGACTGTGGGGTCGTCGAATCGGCGTCCGATCAATCGCCTTCAGGTAATAATCAGTATCGCTGTCGCAAGGTGCAATCATCTAGACCAAGAGGATTGACTGACTTGATATCGAAGATAGTATTTCTTGGGTTCATAGCAGCCTGGTTCTTCGCAGACTCACCAATCAATCGCTCCTTGTCGGTGAAGGACACGAAGGATGGGGTGGTGAAGCTACCCTGTTCGTTGGCAATAATCTCGACATTGGTTCCCTCGTAGTTGGCAACTACTTGACATCAGTATTTCTCCACAGTAATGCAGTTTGCAGTCGTTGATTGAGGTCGCGCCAGTCAAAACGTACCGCAGGAATATGTCGTGCCTACACCGAAGAAAGTCAGCAAATCCATACACACAGCATTATTGATCTGTAAGCAGAAAAGAACATACCAAGATCGATACCGATCGCGCCTTCATACACCTCGTCAGCCATGTTGGAATTGTTTGTGTTGGGGAAAGGTATTGAGGATTGAACGTCAATGGCGGGGGGATATAAAAAAAGTTCAGGACTTTTCTGCGTGGGTTTGGTTAGCTCACAAAATCACAACCGAAACTAATTAGTTTATGCCTGAAGGCCTTAGATTCGAGGCGCAACAGCTACTGTGTTATAACTCTTTCAAATTTTACCTCTACAGAAAAAACATAGCACAATTTAAGATAGAAGTATTCTAATTAAACGGCTCTCATTTGGGACTATTTATTTAAACAAACACGGTAGTATACATCGACAAATGCTCTGCGAGGTCAAATGCAGGAATGCGACGCCATAACGCCTCCCATCCCCCTTTTCCCTATGAACAATAGCGCCATGTAAAGCATCCCTCATGTGATGTTTGAAAGTACCTCCTAGGATCTCAGAAGGTTGGCAAAAATTGTAATCTTCTCTAACTCCATATCTTGTCCATTTGCTGGTTTTGCAGCCCCTTTCGGCAACGCGGCAATCAATTCAACTTCAATACGATTAACACCAGGGAGGAGACGCGCTTCGAAGAGAGGATGTGTGGTATCGACAGAGTGACCCGGAATGGTTGGCATAGCATGCAGTCGTTGAGTGCCAGATGTAACAAAGAGTTTGTGCTGACGCTCAAGAAGCGAAGCAGAAATCGTGGGTTTGATCTGGAGGTAATAATGAGTTGCAGGAAGATTTATGGTAATGGATTGTTGAGTCATAGTTGGAGAAGGCGGAAGATCCATGCGGAAATGCTTGGAGATGTTGAGACCCGGATGTGTTGCCAAGCTGAGATTTGAGATCATAGCATCTGATGCATCTGGGAGAATTAGTGAGGCTATAAGCAAGACGTTCTAATATTCTTACCTTTACCCGGTACCCTCCACATAGCCTCAAATCCCGAATTTACTGAACTCTGCTGCGCGTGATGGTTGAATGACTGCGCATAGCCCCCTGAATTGAAGGCATTGGACAGACCAGGGGTTGAAGGCGGCGGCATGCCGCTGCCAGAGAGACCTGGCGTCGAAATAGCTTGACTGGAGCCACGATAGTTGTATGCTGCTGTAATGGCTGGTGAATTTCGAGCACCTTCTTCATTCTTAACCAGCGCAGAGTTTGAGGGTGTTGGGGACGGTGCTGAGCCAGACGCACTCCTCGCCTGCTCTAACTGATCCAAGCTCGGTGCAGGTGTGGTAGAGGAGCCGCCAAATGGATTTCGGCGAGATGCCCCATTTGTGACAGCAACACCACTTGTCGAGCCATTGGTTTGAGGAGCAAGCTGCGGAGCAGGAGATGCAGCAGGACTGGATTTGCTCCCAAACTTAAGCATAATCTTCTCCTTGGGTGCACTATCGTTGAGCTTGAGCTTAATTTTTGTGCCGGCCGGCTCATGAACAACAGCTTTAGCTTCTTGAAGGATCTTTTTAAAGGTTTTCTAAGGTTATTAGTATAGAGTCATAGTGTTGCATGGACTTAGCGAACTAACCTCCAGTTCCTGAGCTAGAGCGAAGATACTACTGCCATCTTCGTTGTAAGTGTAGGCATTCTTCCATATAACGCTTGCCTCCTCCTCGAAAACAGCCCAGCTTTTAAAGTCCGACACGCCTGTAGAAGTGTTCCTGCCTTGGACGCCCTTGACGCGTTTCTGGAAGGTCTTCAGGCTGACAGGGTTTTTGATTACTTTGTAATAATCTTTATAATCCGTTCTGGATGGGAGTACAAGGAACGGCTCGAAGTGTGCGAATTCGTCCCTTAAATAGATGTTAGTGACCATTGTATCGAAGCATAAGATTTGCTTACTCTTCAAATTCCTTTTTGCGTATCATATCTTCAATGATCTTCTCTTGAGCCTGTTGGAAGGTGAGACCCTCGAAGCCAACACCGGCGTAGTGAAAGTCGGATAACGCTGGCGTTGCGCTGGATCTCTGAGGCTGTGTGGGTTTCGTTGGGCGGCCCGGCTTCCGTTTGGCCATTTGACTCTCAACATCAGGATCTGGTTCTCCCTCCGCATCTGCTTCACCATCGCTCGCAGGTCCAGCTGCTTGGCTGGGAGTGCTTGGTATAGGTGCAGGTAAGGCAACGTAACCTGGCGTCTTGTAGGCAGGGTTGTGCCTAGTCATAAAGTTGCTCAATGCCTTCCGTAAACGCTCCGAGTCATCATATATCTCTGAACCTCTCTCATTGTACTCTTTAGCATTAGATATCATGCGTTTGAAATAACTTTCGAGTGTTGAGAGATTCGAGAATTCTCGACGGCGGAGCTTTGCCTCGATTGTATCGACCGCGATTGGCATCTTAATAACATCGTAATAGTCAGGGAGTTCCCGTTTGCTTGGGAGTGTGAGGAAAGCTGTAGCAATTTGTCGTCCACTGTCGAGAAGAAGATAAGTCAGCTGTGGTTCAAAAGTGGACCAAGAATATCATATTTGGACGTAACATATCGGTTGGATAGCGATGAATAGGGAGGAAGTGAGAAGCCCACTCCCTACACAAGGGACCTGGCAGGTATAATGTAGTGAAGCTGTCGCAAAGGAGAAATGTAGGTGCCAGATACGTACGATTTGTCGGCTGTCAACTTAAGAGTCTCAACGAGCTGTAGACCTGTTTGGGTCGTTGTTTCGGGGGTCTCTGCTTCGACATGGTCCTGTTTGTGCCGTCAGCCTTGCTGTCTTCGACAGAATGCGAAGGGTCGAGGGATGGTGCAGTGCTCATTGAAGCTCGGCCTGCCGCTTCTGCGGCCATCGCCAACGAACAAAAAGCACAACCCGCACTCTCGCTCGCACTTCGTAAAGATGAAGAGGGCTTACACTGGGCATCTTTCTCCTCTTCGCAGCGCGTTCATCCTGATCATCTGCACTCGGTCCCCCGCCGTTCACCGTTTTGCGCTTCTCCATCTGGCCTTTTTGGACCCTGGTCGCGGATGCTAAATTCGAATCTTCGAGTCGATGCGACTGCTTCTGGATATTGTCCTATTGTTCAATGGCTGCTGGATTCGGTGCAGCACGACGCGTTCGATTTGCGCGTAGGGAGAGGACTGCTTTTGATTGATCCTTGTTCGGTTGGTAGTGGTTTGGCGACACTCGAAATCGATCCTGAAGAAGCCCCGAAAATCGTTCAAATCGCTGGAGCAACAACAGCCTTGTAAATTATGCTTCTTTCCGTGATATTATTCAGCCTATTGCTCAGGACTATCACATATGTGCATACGCAGGAAACAGGATGGCTTCCTATATCTTTAGGGTCATAAGTCTGAGGATCACGTGGACGCTAACTGGTATCTAATGCCTAAGGCGCCCACAAGGTTTGTTTACACCTTGTGGGGAACTGCACTATATCTTTCTCATTGCAGCACCAAATTCATAGGTGAATTCAAAAACTAAAAAGCTTTTGTCTCTGCTTTGCTTGCTACTCGAATCGATCTGCCTCTATCCGTGAAACGGTCGGCCTACAATACACACTCTTTCACACCAACCCTCGACGAAGTCCAATAAGTCAACAACTGTTTCGACGAACACTCGCTTTGCTTTGTCGCGCATTTACCATTTTCGACCGCTTCTGTTCTACCACTGCGAGATCTTGGATTGTGCTTGCGCGTGCGATAACGGTCGCGTGCTGCCCCGCGATTTTACGTTCACGTCAACCTCTCGAAAACGCCGAATACCACGAACACTAGATATACACAATCTCCAATTACAGAATGTCGGCGGATATGGATTACAATAGACGGAACAAAGTACCCCGCCAACTTACTGAGGCAGAGAAGGCGCGTCTAGAGGAGTTCGTTGAATCAATCCACTACTCTTCAAGGTCAGCTGCAGCACCTATTGCCCCTCCCTCAGGAAGCATAGCAAAGTACCAGAGTAGGAGCTAATGCATTGAACTTGTAGATATTCTGACAATGAATACGAATACCGTCATGTCCAGCTGCCGAAAAACATGCTTAAGGCTATTCCAAAGGAGTATCATGACCCCTCTAAAGGCACCTTGAAACTGCTATGGGAGGAGGAGTGGAGAGGCTTGGGAATCACACAAGTTCGTATAATTCCTGTCTATTGTATTGATTGTGCCTAGACTGACTGATTGTTGCGCAGAGTCTGGGATGGGAGCACTATGAAGTCCACGAACCCGAACCACACATACTTCTCTTCAAGTAAGTCACATATACAGCCTGCATAGCCTGGCGAATAACTAAACATCCATTCCAGGCGACCTATCAACTACGTACCCCCAGGCCAATAAACGCAAAGAGGAGACATTATAGAACTTGATTTGAATTTGGCGGTTCGGGCGACGCAAAGACAACGGCGCATGCTTTGATGATGATGTTACGTCTCATGTCTTTCCAATACGCCATTTTTCCTGGCTTTCACAACAGCCCCTTCGATGTACTAGATTATGATTATGGACATCCTGTTTTGTGTACGATCTCTCTGCTTTCGTGGGGAGTTTTCTGATTGAGGGGATGAAAGACCTTGTATGATATTGCATTGAAGGTGTTAAGGACAAAATGAACAGACATCTCTCTGCATTCTTGAACACTGACTCGTTCTTGAAGTGTAGTGCAGGCTTCGCAGGCTATGATTAAATGAAAAATCTAAATAACTGAAAACACAATCTTTATTTTGTTACAGAACATTCCAGCTATCGCTCATGCATGTACTCCCAGTGACTTGAAAAGAAAAAGAAAGAAAAGACAATAGACATCTAAAAAGCTAGAGGGGCAAAGAAAATAATGTTCTTGAAGGAGGATTTCGAGACTAAAGCTACAGAAACCTTGTAACAAAGATATAACAATAAATTTTGTTTTTATTTTAAGGCTCCTTCATAGCGATTTTTGTCCTCAGATGGATCTCAATATTCTGCACTTCTCTAAACTTTAGCGAATTGTTATTTTCTCAACTCGCGAGCCATGCCATGGAATAAAGAACGCTGCGGGGCAGACCGAGACCAAGTGGCTGTAAATTCACCCTGCATGGAACCATGTCGGCCCGGGACTGTCAATCCATGGGTCAAGCCAGGTACGGATCGGCATTCGCCAAAGTAAGTGGCGCAACATGAGTCTGACCTCATGGTTGAATTGTAATCGAACCACAAGCCAAGGAGCCAGATATACCGCAAGCTAGGAAATGTGCTTTATAAATCAGCTTCACTGCGAACACATATTCCCTCTCGCATTAATGTCTATACTTTGTTTCACGATAAATTCTTAGAAAAGGCCACCCTGTTCATCGTTTCTTCCACGTTTTGCTGACCAACCGATACCGAATTTATGGTACAAAGGCCACGATTTCTTTGATCAACTTTCAACTCGGCACACCCCACCTCCGCCTGCATATATTACCTCTGCAGCCCTTGGCACGTTGGCTAAATACATTAAAAAACTAAGGATAAAGGCCTAGAGTCTTGTGACAAATATGAAGACTGCTGCGCAGGTCTTTTATCTTGCGGTCTTCGCCTTTCTTGGGACTTCCCATGCGGCAGACTTCAAGAGCGCATCGAAGGCAAACCCACCTAGCCCTGATGTTTGCGCGGTACGCTCTTCTTTTTTTCTACCAGGCATGCCTGTCTAATGCCTACGTTCAGATATCTCCCAAAGCCATTGTCTCGGATGCATGCGCCTCCTACTCCACGCTTGACCAGCTCAACAAGGATCTACGACCTTCCCTCACTGATATCACAAAGAACACCGACTTCTTCGCATACTACCGATTAAATCTCTTTGGCAAAGAATGCCCATTCTGGAACGACGAAAATGGCATGTGCGGGAACATTGCCTGCTCTGTAAATACCTTAGACAATGAAGAGGACATCCCACCAGTATGGAGAGCAGAAGAGTTGGGGAAGCTAGAAGGCCCGAAAGCAAGGCATCCTGGAAAACGTTTGCAAGAAGAACGGGGCCCAGTCAAGCCTCTACAGGGCATGCTGGGACAGGACGTGGGAGAGAGTTGCGTGGTAGAATATGACGACGAATGCGACGAGCGAGATTATTGTGTCCCCGAGGACGAGGGTGCTGGGTCAAAAGGAGATTATGTGAGCTTAGTGGACAACCCAGAACGATTTACCGGATACGCAGGAGAAGGCACCAAGCAGATCTGGGATGCCATCTATAGAGAGAACTGCTTTTCGAAATCATCTTTTCCCAAATCTGCTTCTCTGGGAACCTCACCATTTCTACAAAAAGGCCCAGCTGTAAACGAGCTTCAGAACGTTATTCGAGAGCATGGGAGACAGCAGGTCCTCGAAGAAGTCCGAGAACATACTCCGAATGCACCTTTCGTTACTGAGACAGGTCTCGAGAACGAAGACCAATGCTTAGAGAAACGTGTCTTTTACAGGGTCGTCTCTGGCATGCATACATCTATCAGCACTCATCTCTGCTGGGAGTACCTCAACCAGACCACCGGGGAGTGGGGTCCAAATCTGCAATGCTATAAGGACAGGCTTCACAACTACCCTGATAGAGTGTCTAACTTGTACTTCAACTATGCTCTGGTTCTGAGAGCCGTCACGAAACTGGGCCCATATTTGAAGGATTATACCTTTTGCTCAGGTGATCCTATCCAGGATCGCACCACCAAGGCGAAGGTTCAGTCTCTGACCTCAAGGGCCGGTACTGTACCTCAAATCTTCGACGAAAGCCTCATGTTTGTCAACGGCGAAGGTCCTAGCCTGAAGGAAGATTTCAGAAACAGGTTCAGAAACGTCAGTCGAATCATGGACTGTGTTGGCTGCGACAAATGCCGTCTTTGGGGCAAATTGCAGACTGCAGGATATGGAGCTGCATTGAAGGTGTTGTTTGAGTTCGACAATAATTCTGAAGACATTCCAATGTTGAAGAGAACAGAATTGGTAGCTCTCTTCAACACTCTCGATCGAATCTCCAGCTCGCTCGAGGCAATCAACACCTTCAGAACGATGGTTGAAGCAGAACAGACCGGATCGGAATCTGAATATCAAAAACTGTCAGACCGGGTCACGAAACCTCATCACGTTGTCCCTGGCAAAGAGTTTTCCGAGTCTGAGGATGATGGTTCTGCTGAATTCGACCAAGAGGAATTCTACAGGGCACGCCTACCAGCCAACGCAACCATCCTAGACGAATTTAAGGCAGAATTTGATCTTATGTGGCGGGTGAGCAAGTATGTTGTTAGGGGGTGGATCAATGCCCCTAAGAAATTGTAAGTGCTCAAAATCTTCCTTCCTCAATCGTGGCTGATCATGGTCCAGGTGGGAGATTTTCGCCGTGGAGGCCTCAAGAGCCTGGAGCAATTACATTGGATTGCCAGTCAGCCCTAGAAAATGGGTATTCAAGAGACCTAGGCTTGATGAGCTATAAGTCGAACACTCTCAACATTGAAGATGGCGTTAGAGGGTTACATATGCATGCATCAGCGTTAGGAGTTGTAGGGTTTGTATTTATGTGGCGATCAAACAATGACAATGTGGGAGTTACATCTCGAAATTCAGAACTACTTATCTGTTGTACGATTTTTTGCCATACATTCGAGCCAGAAAATTGTCTGATTTCGATGTAGAAGTTGGGTACCCAGGACAAGTGCTCCGCATCTCCTTCCCACCACTCTTTATGCCCTGGTACTAGATTATCTGTACCTAGGACCTACATTCTCGTCTTGATCAGTGGACAACCATAGCGAGACATTCCAATACCTTAGACAGCGAGAGCAAGTGTATTTGTGTATTTTTGTTCAAAGCATGCACTTAAAAACTCGAAAACCCATGCAGATATATCATACAACTCTCCGATTTTCCTCTATTTTAGAATCCACCATAGCTGAATGCTCGCTCCCATAAAAAGAAGTCCTGTTTCATTCTCAACGTGTTAAGCAACTGCGATCTAATCCCCCTCCCTACATTCGGGAGCATCACAAGAACTCTACGCCATTGCTGTTGATGAAGTCGCAGCTCGCTTGATGTTATCCTGTTCGGTGAAGAGGCCCTTGCCGTCGGCATCTGGTCTTTGGCAGACCAATCTAGATTAAGTCTTGTTGAACTGTGGCCAGTGTACTGACAGTGTTGTTTGTAGGGCTGGAAGTGAGTTCGGGTTGAGGTTTGTGATGAACCCAATGATGTAGCGCTGGAAGCTCAACATCAAAGCTAAGTCCGCAGAACTTTGGCTTGCGATATTTTCGGCTCTAGAATGATAAGCCGTGACTCATTAAAGTCGGAAATGAATACTCACTTGTATGGGAATAAGTAGTAAAGCTCGCTGGAATGAGGCACTATCATTCATTAGCCAAGTATTTATATTCTTCTTGACCGAGTTTTAGGAGGGAAGAAATAATCTACGTGAATGTCGGTAGCACGTATAGACATTGAAGAGGCGATTGGGGGCGGGATCTCTTACCTCCATCCCACTGCGGAGCTAATAAAGATTGCAGCACGGAATTCCATCGGACTGAGATGAAAATTAGCGCTTCCTGTCAGGAGTTTTCGAAGAGACGCTTACATTTCCAGACAGGAGCAACGGCCGAAACTTGGACTGCTTGTGTGTTCGCGGGACAGAATATCTGCCCATCATTCTCAATAGCAACTGCACGACTTCATCGAGCGCCTGATAATGGAGGCCCAATGTTCGGGTAAGATGTGATGGCTAGTACGAGAGCAGTTCTTTAAGAGTATCGTAAGAAACGAAAGGAAAGTTAGACTTCCTAACGAATTAGCATTATAAAATCCTAAAAGTCCTAAGAAGCTCCGGGGATTGAGAGCTATCTCAAGAGCTAACAAACGGGAGGGCAAACAGGCATACTGCTTTTGAAACAACTCCGGAGCTCTTATAGAAAAAAATATCAAATTAGTAAGAGAATAAGCCCTACCTCTGTGGCATGAAGGACAGCAGCATCGCTACTAATGCCATTATAAATTGGGATCCTCTCAACAAGCTCGTTCGTCAATTGTCCCATCTATAGTTGGGGCTTTGGCGAACACGCCGTCTTCTATCAAAACGGATTGCCAGGCTTCCATGAAGTTTGCATCTGGTACCGGAGAATACATCGAGATCGGGGAGCGAAAGCCGCTATTAGTGACTTCAATCGAGTATGCGGCAACAAGGCTGTTAATGGGCACGCTCTGAAGGCATGATAGAATATCCCAGGATGTATGGCATCTAGCTGAAGCAATATAATGTCAGTTTTTATGACGTACAAATTTATAAAGATAGACAATATCTCAAGGACAGACAATGGACTTACCCTACTGCGGTAGCAATATCATCAAATGATTTTTCTCGGGTTGTGGTTGTGTTTATGTTCCCAGGATGTTGAATCGCTGACAGTGCTGTTGTGGAACCAGATTGAAGAATAGCACCATGGAAAGGGCTTTCCGTCTCCGCTCCGTAACCCATCATCTGGTAGGCGACCGAGTTTGCTCTTGCGGACTCACCTCCAATGATAACCTGAAAGTCCTAAATCAGCTTGAATATCGTCATTGGGTGAGAAATATTAATAATTTAGTTGAATCTCCACCAAACCATTGGATTTCTTTTTGAACCCGTTGCAAGGCCAAACGTTGATCAAGTAAACCAAGGTTATAATCAATAAATTTATCACTGCCCGGGAAGCCAAGGAAGCTGAGCCGATAGTTGATGGCGACGTAGATGAAGGGCGCACCCAGTTGAACACTCGTCTTAAATAGATTTCTACCATCATAATTTGAGTTATCTCCATCGTTGAAGTTTCCGCTATCAAAATTAGACACTTCAAGGATCCAATAAGCACGAGAGCGAAACTCACCCATAGATGAACAGGTAGACAGGAAGCCTGTTGTTTCTTCTCGTGTTGATGACGCTACGCTGTGAAGGCCAGACGATGTCAAAAGTTAAGCAGTCCTCAGAGCCCGCGCTAAGTGACGTTGAACCTTGCTTGAGCTCGTAGCACCGATTGCTGGTGAAGTGTGACACATTAAGGTTACCCAGGCCATCTGAAATTAGCACGGGTGGTTAAGAACAAAGTGCGCCAACTAGTGGTTGAGCGTAAGGAATATCAACGAAGACATCAGTGCTAGTAGCAGCATCTTGACGTCCGATGTAGTTCGTGCAAAGGCCTAAGCTGACGAAGAGGAGGGTTTGTAAAATCATTCTGTGTAGCATCTCGATCGAAGTTTTTGATTTTTTGAGTATTTGTGTGATAATGTAGAAACAGAAGTTTTTGAAGTTGAAGTTGGAGATAATAGTGGGAGTTGACCTCTCCACTTTGGGGCCCTCACCCTAAGTGGGCGAAAGCGAAGTGTCCCGTTTCCCATACAAACTTGGGATTAGCAATACTTAATAATTTATATAATATAAGAGATATAAAAAATCTGAAGAGTGCAATTAATTTATACGATCTCATTCTATAATTGCATCGCTTATTATTAAATATTTAATGTTGTAGTTAAGAAGTTATCAAGAAAAGCTGAAAATTAGACSCATACAAAAAAACGGGACACTTCGCTTTCGCGGGACACTTCGCTTTCGCCCACTTAGGGTGAGGGCCCCAAAGTGAAGTCGTTAAGACCCACTATTATTTGTAGTCCTGATCGGGCAAGCGAGCCACTCTACGTAAGGGGAAGCGACGACTTAATTGGTCCGCTGCGTACAATGAGCAAGAGGTCTCATTCTTTAAAGCAGTTCGCCAGCAAATTGCATTTGTCTGGACTCGGACTTCTCGAGGCCAATCATCCTTGATAGTTCTTCTGAAGCTCTGTTTGGCATGGACACGCGCTAATCACAATTTCTTGCAATGTCCACTCTGATCCCGAATATCCTGACAATAGAGCACTGAATAACTTATAAGCACAACCATCAAAATCAAGATTCGAGTGTGTTTTCCTTTGCTGAGTGATTCAGAAAGTGTGGGGGATGTTGGCTCTTAGATGATCATCGAGAAGAGCCACTCAACCCAACAGAGTCTAAAGTACCGGGTTCCAGGGGCTTGGTTATAAGAGTCTCGGTGTGAAGTGGTCTCGTACCGATGTACATTTTTAGCAAGCAAATACAATAAGCTGCCTTCATCAGGGAGGCTGCATTTTTGCCCGTTTGTGACTTGTGTCGTCAAGTAGGGGTTCATTCCTAGGGATTCCGATTCGAGCTCCTCGGGGACTGGAGAAATTGACTGCGCATTGGCTTGAATCTAAGCTTCTAGACAGCAACCAGGCGGAATTGGACAACTACAACATAGATTGGCGGTCCCGATGCCTTTGATGCAAGTATTACACAATAGCTGGCTCGAGACGGCCAATTCACGCCTCGATCGACAACTAGAGCATACGACGGCGAGTCTCGAGTCTGATCTCACATCACTGGAATCTGCAGGCTCCGTATCTCCATACGTTGTAGACGCTTCGAATACGCACGCTATTGGGGACGTGTCATGGCTTCCCACCACATTCCATCGCAGACCCTCACTCTTGCACATACACCATTGCAGGAGTATTATCCTACATGCTGATCCTCGAATTCCCATTAAGATTCTACAATTGGCTCAAATGGCATCTGGATACGTTGTAGCATCGAATGAAGAACTTGTAGATTTTATAATTATGCTATGTATTTACAATATGAAGCAGATTCGACAATACCAGAAGGAGGCTGTGATGCTGAGAAGAGACACGTGGGTTCTTGGGAGGACAAGCAGGAGACTTGCATTTCGTGCAGGGTTTAAAGCTAGTAGCTCGCGTACAATGCTGTCGAGGATTAAATGCTGCGTCAAAAGCGTTACTTGAAGACGTCATAGAGCTGCTCCAAAGCTCATCACATCGCAGGCCAAGGCAAAAACGAGGCAACCAAGCTAATGCACTTCCTCGCTTTGCTTTATAAGATCGAGCCTCCTTATTTGCTTCTATTTTGCATGTAAGGACATGTGGCTCTGGCTTCAATATGTGGGAAGGTGCGGCCAGAGCCAGTGGGCGCGTCCACTGCAATGTCTAGAAACCGAAACTCGTAAACAGGGGAGTAAGCGACGGAACCAACTGCACTCCAGCGTTCATTGTCGGTCAGCCAGCTCGACGAGATAACGCAGTTAGGATTGGAAGATTTTCAAGCTTGACTGCGCCCCGGCGAATGATCACTGATCTTTTTAGCTATCGCTGAGGCTGCCCTGAAGTATGATCCGTTTGCGGTCCTATCTGTAACCGTGCGTACGGGCGATATAAACCGGGTAGACCATTTCGAAGGCTTTACGAATTATTCTCATGAAGTCTCGTGCTGCCACTTCACTGTGCTTCAGAACGATGTATAAAGCTGCTCTCCCCGGACGCGGAGATGGAGACATTCGCTCATACCATTTATCTCTGGCCAAAAAAAACCAATCGGGCAAATAACTCGCAATCAACAGCAAAGGCTATGGGTATACCACATCCGCATCGCCTTTCTAGATCCAAGTCTGATATTCCTAGATCTCAGAACCTCAACCCTTCCTCGCGGCCTGTCACTCGACAACCGGATCAACCTCATAATCGGCGTCTTAACAATCATAATTGGTTGTCTTGAGTGCTCTCCTAGCTTGGGCCACTTGGCGATTGACGAATCGTCATCATCGGTACCGAGTTTTCCATGGTAAAAGTAAGTATAGTACTCGACCCGTGAGTTAGTGGAGAGAACAATTGGAGTAATGGTTGGCATGCAGGCCCAGAAATCGTGTCAATGCCATTGTAGGAACTACCTACACCAATGACTACATCTACTTCCTCACCCAGATATGAATTGGCGTTTATGATTGGGAGAAGTCGTTGAGCGTTGAAATTTGGATTGGGCAGGCGTTGTGGGCATAGACCGGAAATGGGATAAGAAAACGAAAAACAGACATTGAACAGAACGAAGATCGGCCTCTCGACTCTAAGGAATGAGTGATGGGATAATGAAAGCCCATAAGCTTTTTCTATATTGTGTGAAGAGGCTTTATAGTACAGTTCCGATCCTTTACCGTCCTATCGTTGTATTCGTTTCCTGTTGTTCAATTATGTCGTCGTCGTTGGTCGCATGACATTGCGGAAACCGTGCGTTTGCGGGGTTGCGTTTCATGATTTCGTACCCTAGATGAACCTCTTCAGGTCTCCGCAGTCTTCTTGCTTCTCCTCAAGCTTCCGAACCTTCTTTTCAGTCCTTCTCCCATCCGTCGTCCAGTGGTATTGCTTCTTCGCATGTCACCTTCGGGGTTGGAGTATCTCAAAAAACTGCCATCCGGCTTGTCAGCACTCATCAGCTCAGCGTTGCTACCACTGGCACTCCTTTGCCGGTTCAATTGAGATCGTGGTTGCATCTCATATGAGTTTCCGCCCTCAGATGAAACTCGTCGTTGTGCGCTCTTTTCATGTTCTTTCAGTGCTTTCTCAATGGAGAAAGATGGTTCACCTTTGCCTTTGTAATCGTCTGGGAGATATTTCTAGCTAGTGTTAGTAATGACTTAATTCGCACTTCATCTCAACATACAACGTCTTCCCATCGCTTGTAAGCTCCACCCGGCGCATCCGGCTCCCGCATCAAGTCCGCACCCTCCTCGTATTGCATTGGTCTTCCATCCATGCCGGCCATTCCAGGTGGGATGACTGCCGTGCCTTGTAATGGCACATGTCTGTCCAAAGAGTCTTTAATATTTTCTCTTGGTGTGGCTCGGATAGCTTCTGCGTTCGTACTCCTCACAGCTTCGACAGGGGAGTTTTGATAGTTCGTGTTTCGTGCGAGTAAAGTTGCGTCATATGGTCCCTCATGATGGTACGGACCTCCAAACATAGACCTGTCGAGCGCATCAATCGTATCTGCACCTGGAATATGCTTCTTTCTCAGGTGTGGAGCACGGTTGGCGGCCTTAGCCTCCTTCCGCAATTGATCGAGGGGTCGATGTGACATGTCTCCAGGAAATCTTTCGCCGAGAGAGCCTAATTCCGATTAGTATTCAATGTCTGAGAACATGGCGTCGACGCAGATCTCGAGAATGTTCGAAGAGAAAACCGAACAATAACTCAGCGTCATAGTCCAGGTCATGTTCAGAAATTGCGAAGTAATTGAAACTGACGACTTACTGCCTCTTCGTCGTCCCGAAGTGCTTCCAGTGGGCTCGTCCTGACTCTTCCTGCTCGGTCCGGCGTTGTTGTATTCGCCAAAGGCAGCTTGCCGATGGGAAGAAGCGTAGGGGTTGTTGGGATGAAAGGTCGATCGAGTAGGGCTCGCAGAACTTGGCGGTGTAGGATATACAGTTGCTGAGGGCGTCTTTGGAAAGCCGGTGGCTGCGGGTGTTTTTGAGGTAGACGGGGCTCTGTTGATAGTTGTGTTGAAATGTGTGCCAGGTCCTGTTTCTTGGCTGGGCTCTAGGGCTGTTAGGGGATCAAGCAGGTATTTAGTAGCCTAGCAATTCGTTATTGTTAGTATAGCATGATTGAAATGATCTCAGCATGTTGATCTTTCTCGTTTGCGCTGGAAGATAGCAGGGTAGCACCCTGGCATTTCCTTTACCCGGGTTCAGGGAACTTACCCATTGCTTGTCTTCTGACGGAGAATCCATTATGTTTATTGCAGTCTGATTGTTTTCGAGCTGTGGATCGTGTTTCTGAGATAGCAGAAGGTGGTCGTGATATAGGATCGTGAGATTGTACAAGGAACGGGGAGAGGCTCGAGTCTTCTAGGGATTACGGATGAGAAGGAGGTCTCGAGGTCTTGAGGTTGGTACCTGTTTAGCTTGCTGCTGTCGTACGCAATTGGCAGGGGTCACCTAGCAATCGGTTGGATCGCAGGCCACTGCAGGGGTCTGGATGAGAACGCGAAAGATACGTCATTCGCTGGATTACAGTCTGGCCCACTGGTAGACCCGCAAAACTCAAATGAAAAACGGATGCGCGGAGGAGCGTCACCTGCAGGCTTTGTTCGAGGCCCAGTCAGAGCAAGTGTAGCAACATCATTTGCGATCATCAACAGGTCCACTTATCAGGTTACAGTTACTGACTTATAACAAACTTCGAGAGCACCATGAGCAGAACCGTGACCCACTGCTGACGTTGCATTTCTCTTCGATCATTTGTCCTTTTTTCGATGCTGTGGTAAAAGGCTCCTACGATTTACCTTCGTATGCCAAAAGTAGCAGGCGTCCTTAGCTACCTTGGGCGTCGTTCGTGGCAAGCTCCTAGCTCGTAGCATCGGAGAACACGAAGCTATCACATATTAGTCACCACGTATAGACATGACCACGAGCAAAAGAGATGGCCCTTGTCGACTATACTTCTTCAGATGATGGAGACGAGGAGGTTATGTCTACGATAGCGACAGATACCAGCGCATCACAGAGCCTGAAGCGCAAACGCGAAGAAAGCTCATCTGATCTGCCTCCGTTACCCTCCAAATTCCATGATCTCTATGCCTCAACAACAAGAGTGAGCACGAGAGATGATCCAAGTCTCCATGGAGGAAGAAAACGGGTAACGCCTCACGTTGAGGGCAACTGGCCAACTCATCTCTATATCGAGTGTGAGTTCTCAAGCCTTTGATTATCCAGTTTCATGAGTATCTTGGCTGACCCGATCGAGGGTATCCTTCGATAACAGAATATGCCTCGTTGAATGCATTGGTCTCATCTTTGGAGGCCTCTACACCGCCAGAAGCTACCAATTTCAAAGTCCACTCGTTCTTGACCAGCGATCTTGGTGCTCCATTGCCGCTTCATATCAGTCTCTCCCGTCCCATCGGGTTTTCTACAGTGCAAAAGGATGATTTTGTTGCATCTCTAGATCGTGCTCTCAAGTCATCTGCAGTCCGACCGTAAGGCTTTCCTCTCCCTCTCTCAAGTAAGTCACGTGGCTAATAATGAAGCTTCGATGTCTCATTTACCTGTTTGGACTGGGTGCCTAACTTCGAAAATACTCGCTGGTTCCTTGTCTTGAGGCTCCAAAGTCTAGATTTAGATGGACTGAACAAGCTGCTTCATATCAGCAACACGGTCGTTCAAGAATATAGCCAGCCACCTCTCTACGCGAAGCCCACTCAGTCTGACGGAAAACCACGAACTAAATTCGGAAGCAGAAAAGTTGTCACAAAAAATATAGCATCACCTTGGAAGGTCATGCAAGACTTTTCCACGGCCTTTCATATCAGCATCGCCTGGACCCTGACCGCTCCAAGTCCAGACCTTCTCGAATTGACCAAATCATTGACAAGTGATCATTTCGATAAGATCAAGCAGACTCGAGTCACCGTCGAGGAGATCAAAGCCAAAGTTGGCAATGTTGTCACAAGTATGCCTCTTCCAAAGAGTATAACATTGGGCAAGAGTCTATTCGGCGCTTGATGAGCGACCCTACCGGCGACCCATCGGATTGTAGGCAACTTCATCTACAGTTGATCCACATTTCATCCGCTAGATCATCTTCTGGAATAAACATGCCCTTTAAGTACGTTATATTGCCATAAGTAGCAGAGAACCGAGATCTTCTACCTCTTTCGACCAATTCGACAAGTCTCTGACGAGATCATTCTTAAAGTCTCTGGCATTTGTACGATATACCTCCTGCAAGCCCCCAAGATCCGGCATTTTACTACCATGTCTAAAGGATAAATACTTCTTGTATTCATCTTCCCATGACGACGCAGTCTGCGCCAACCAGATCTGTTTGCCACATGGTAATGGGATCTTGTCGAGCTCACCGCAGGATGATGATGGTTTGCCAATATTCATGTATATCAGCCGATCCATGAGATGTAATACAATTAATGTCCTGTGAGGCTTCAATGACAACCCCAACTTTGAGCGTATTACATAAGATCTTACCTTCTTTTGCTTTCTTGAAGTACCCATTCATCCCAACTAGGGAAATTTCCACGGGTTTCGGCGATACAATAATAACCCTGCTTCTGTACAGCGTTTGCAAGTTCCTAACGTAACCTTTTCTTAGTAACACGTTCGCCGAGTGACGGCAGATGACAAGTACTTACGCCCATTGCTACTCTCGTTATTATTCTCAGGATATTACAATGGTCTCTATCTGCGGCTAGTAGGATAACATATATAGTCAATGCTTGAAGTGCGTGGAGCAGTGTGCTCTCATCATATTCGTGGAACTATGTACGATCAGCGATAGCTAAAATGCCTGTATCTATTGATGCTTACCTCAGTATGAAGGCGTTGGACCTCTAACAGCAAAGTTTTGCGCACCAAGTGTGTACATGCCGGAGTCTTCTGCAAATACATAGGTACTATATTCTTACAGTTTGCAAGTGACTCTGGGAGATTTGCAAAGTTAAAATTCTGGTCGGTGGCATCCTTCATAAGACATCTCTGATGAATGAAAGGTGGCAGGATAGACTTGTCGAAGTCAGTCGCATACGATACTATCTTTGACCATAAGAAGTTCTTTTTAATTAGCTCAGAGACATTACTTGCACTCCTTCGCTCAAGCATGCTGGGCAGGTGATCATGGACGTTTTTGAGGGCCTGCCAGCTTGCAAGGACGAATTCTGAGCTTTGTTTCATGGCAAACGACAACTCAGACAAGAAATCCTCCCTATCCTCGGGTGTAATCGCGACAATCTCACGTGGATTCGATTGATTGTTGCCAGAACTTTGAGCATCTACCGACGCTGAGCGCTCCAACCAGCAGATGCTATCTTGTCTTTCTGTCTGAGAAGTCTCAACTGTCTGATATAGTCCACTTAAGTCCACATCTACGGCGTTTGGCAGCAGCTCCGATGTCGACATCACATGATCGAGATTTGGATTGATGGCGGGCCGATAGGGGTCATTCGAGAGAGGCTCTCTTGACATCTGGAAATCCAGAGACTGGGAATTCCGATAGTTCGACGGCGGAATGTTCCTTCCCGGAGCCGTCGTATCGTGGATCGAGGGGTCATTCTGCGAAATAGGTGCTGTGAAAGACGATTCCGTTTCCATCAACCACGAATGAAACATGGTTTCTTGAGCAAGTGGCGAAGCATGCCTCCTCGGAATCTGAGTTTCATATTTACATAGAAGATTCCTCTTTTCGCATCGAGAACAGGCTGGTGCATCGAGACTGCATCTAGTTTTCGCGAGTCGACATTGGGTACATGACTTCTTCCTGGAAAACTCCATTGATTGATACTTTCTAAGACCATATATTCTTTAAAGTCACCGCAACTGAAATACAGACAAGCAGAAATGTGGTCATATTTCTCTTGAGGCGAGATGACGGTTGTAGTGAGAAGGTGTTCCATTCTGACAAATGCGTTCTAGGTTTCGGAGTTGTGCCCACTTTTTACCAGATTGGGACTCGCTTTGGACTAAATACCATTTCATTTGCTCGCTTCCTCAGTGGGTCCGGAATTCCGTATTTCAAAGGGGGGTGCATTATGGAAGCAAGTGCTTAATACTCAGCAATGTCAGAGACTCTCCTCAAAGAATATTTAAGAGCCAGTCGCCAGCAACAATATTGGTCTCTTCCTTACTCAATCTCACACCTTGCAATCTTCAACATCTTATATCAATCCATATTAAAAAACCATGCCTTCACCTATTCGCGTTGGGTTGATCGGCCTTGGCCGACACACAGGCATCAATGTTCCAGGTCTCTGGGGAGCCAAAGCTCATCTTCCTTACCTTCTCGCGTCGCCCAAATACCAAGTCACTGCCATCGCAAATTCGACAGTTGAATCAGCCAAAGCGGCAATCGATACCCACAACCTCGGGCCAGACGTCCAAGCATACGGCAGTCCAGAAGATATGGCGCAAGACCCGAACGTCGACATGGTAATCGTCTCCGTCAAAGTCGGAACTCACTACGCTCTCTCCAAACCTGCTCTCCTGGCTGGGAAATCCGTCTTCGTAGAATGGCCACTCGGCGCCTCTACAGCAGAATCAGAAGAGCTAGCCCAACTCGCCAAGACCAATAGCTCAAAGACTATCGTCGGACTACAAGCTCGTGCCAGTCCCTTGATTATCAAGACCAAAGAGCTCATCTCCTCCGGCAAGATTGGCAAGGTCATCTCCTCAACAGTTATCAGTTCCTTCGGCGGCCTCCCACCTTTCGGAACCTGGCCGCAAGGAGCAGAATACTATCT
Source organism: Phialocephala sp. D728 (assembly GCA_003988865.1). Taxonomy (NCBI): domain Eukaryota; kingdom Fungi; phylum Ascomycota; class Leotiomycetes; order Helotiales; family Mollisiaceae; genus Phialocephala; species Phialocephala sp. D728. The sequence goes on along the minus strand of QYAJ01000077.1, from coordinate 101,099 downwards.
TGACATGAACTCTGGGTCTAATCAATTCGTTGTCTACTTCGGCCATTTCCTCGACAGCTTTGTCTACGTCCTTGGAGATTTCAAATCCTTGAAATCGAGCATGAGAAACGATTACCCGACTTCGGATATCGTTGATCCTTCCGGCGCCATCGTTACCAAGAGCCATCCCAAGACAAGCCCAGATAATATCCAGCTCCAAGGCACGCTCAAGAGCGGTGCTTCGGCTAGTATAGCTTATTATACGTTCCCGGGACCAGCGATCGATGCAACGGGTATAAGGTGGATGATTACTGGGACTGAAGGACAGATCGAGATTACGACGCCAGAGATGCAGTGGCAGATGGGCCCGCCTGGTACGGTACTCAGAGTCAGACTTGGGAGGGAGAAGGAGGTGGAGGTTGTGGATTTTGAGAATGTGGTAGGTGAGGAGCAGGCTGTGAAAGAGAGGACTTTTCCGGGAGTGAACACGGCGAGGCTGTATCAGGCTTTTGTGGATGGAAAGATTGAGGAGTTTCCGGATTTTGAGGATGCGGTGAAGACGCATAGGCTGTTGGATTGGGTTAGGAGAGAGGCGGGGTGGTAAGGTTGTTAGGTGTTCATGAATGATTGAGGGAAGATGTGAAGTGAAGCGTGGTGTGATGGAATCTAGGTAGAATAAAATTGGAAGTCTAAATAAATAAAATATAGAATGGGTATAGGAACTTTATTCCCAGTCTCATTTTGAATTCCATTCCCAGAGCAATGTCCAAGTTTTTCAAAGTACTCCTTCACTCCTTCATTGCCGCAGGCCCATGCTCATGACGAGACTTATACCAATTTTATTATCGACTTCTCCCGATCCTGAATGCGAATTCAACACCAAGTGGTGTAGGCGGAGGAGGAGGCACTTGCAACGGGATCGATTCAGGCTCCGGACCTACCGTAAGAAGTCAGAAACGATACACCCTTAAGTTGACATGGATAGCTTACTTTGACGATGCCTGGCTGAAAGACGCCGCCGGTCATCTGTCAATCTCCAAGTAGCCCATGCAAGAATCGTGCTCAGAATGCCAATGACAATCGTCAAAATTCCGATGATGAGGTTGATACGGGTACCGGGGGAGAGATCACGTCTTGCGAGCGTGAATAGAGTGGATTCTGTAAGGAAGTAAGCTGAGTTAGGAAGCTAGCATTATGAATAGGACTAGCTTACCCATTGAGACAAGATCTGAAGGTGGAACTCGGCGGGGAAGGCTTGGGCGTGGCGCCACGTAGTCGAGACTAATGAGCAGGAGTCTTTGCTTTCAGCCCTTTGATGCAAGGCTATGATCTTCGCTCGGCTATGGTCTTGCTTTTCTTCTTCTAAAGAAAGTGGCTGTGCTGCACGTGAGAGGTCGAAAGTAACACGGGTCCTGGTTGAACAATGAAGCGAAGTGGAGCATGAGGGGAAGATTTATCGGAAGCTTAATGAAGACGGGTTGATGTTCGAGACAGAGATGATGTACTTATTATATTCAAATGTTGCGGTGCGGACACCGTCCTGGCATCTCACTTAGAAATGTCTATTGATAGTCATCGTGGAGTACAGCAATGAAATTGATAAGGAGTGGAGAAATGCCAAAAGAAGTAAGAAGAGAGGTACAACCCCACGAACGTGGGGGTGGGGAAGAGTTCAATGACGAGGCTGCGATGTGTCAGCTATGTTGGCACGTGCCGCTTTGAATGCTGTAAACAATGTGTGCCTTGGGACCGGGCATGGTGTATTACTTCTAAATCCTAAAGGTTTATTGATGGCAGTTAAGAGATGACGGAGATTGGACCATAATAGAAGAAAGTAAGAGAAATGTTTCGATGAATTACTGTATTGAGAACAGTCTTGCATTTGCTGCAGTTCTAATGTGAAGTGGTCAATGCAAATTACTGGATTAAAATCAGAAGAGCATAACAGAATAACAGTCGTTTAAGTCCCAGATCAACCCATCATCTCAGTCTCTGGCTCTCTGCATCTCTTGGTTTCATTCGCTCCTTTCAAACCTCAAAGTCAACTCATACCCAAGTCTAGCTCTAGGAAGAGGGAGAGACTGAAGTGACTCCTCTTTGACGGCAGGACCTTAAGAAAGAATTAGCTTGTGTGCAAATTCAACGAGGGTTGTCCTGAATTGTATGGGGAAAATTCGAGAGAGAAGTACTCTGATGCCCATGCCGTATCCTCCGATCACGAGTAAGCCGCTAAGTAGCCCACGCAAGTATGGTAGACAAAATTCCGATCACGATAGTGAGGACTCCAATAACGAGGTTCATACTCTTATCTGCCGAAAGGCCTCTTAGCCTGAGTCTGAGAACATGGGAGGACATGATAGCTAAGTCAAGTCAGTGCCCCCCAATTGATGGTGATGGCAGTCCAGTGAAATCATGTAGAAGTGGGGCAATGCTAACAAGCTCCGAAATAAGAATAGTGCCGTCAATAGCTGCGAGTGGAGATTGGCTGAAGAAGCAATGTTGCTGGTGCAGAGATACTAGTATAAAGGTAGATGGAGGGGACAAGGCTGCAAGAGTTCTGATTGTTGCAAGGATGCTAAAATGAAGAAGCCGAAAATTCAGCGGAAGTGGTTGGTGAGTGGAAGGACAAAGGTGCTTGAGTGAGCGGAGATCGGCCATGATATACGATTTGTAAGGAGAGACATGATACTGCGGTAGGTGTGGTATCTAATATTTCATTCGGGATACCGTGCTCTGACAGCTGTTCCATAGCCTGAGAGCAGAGAGCAATGAGTGTGACAAGTATAGGAGATTTTTCAGGGAGACCTGCTACTGGCTAAGCTTGGGAATTAAACAGCAGCATGGACAGATTAGGTTAGACTCTCCACTGGATAGAGACCTGATTTGAATAGAAAATGGAGCACTGTTGGTACATGCGTGCTCTCTCCAATAGAGGACTAAGGATAAAGTGCATCGACCTCGCTAAATTAGGTTAGTCTCTCCATTGGAGAGACTAACCTAATTAGGCGATTTTCACAACCCCCTTTAGGAAAGATTCGCGAGTCGCTGCCGTCCAGACAGCGGATTCTCAAGCGCACGGTTATCAGAAACACACATTCAGTCTGCCTTGCAACGTCTGATGTGTGTGCACAATTCCGACTTCGAAGTATCCTTGTTCTCTTCGGAACGCGGTATCAACAAGCGTCATCAGGGAGGCTGGGTAGACCAAGACTGAATATCTGCCTAGAAGCCTTGAATTAACTAGCCGAGACTAAGCTCTCGGAACCAGGATTTAATATCTTGATGTTCCTCCCAGTGCCGTCATTTTCCAGGTTGCGTCAAGCATTACTCGATCTTGAGCAGCTTGAATCCAGGCGAATGGTTGGGATCTGGTATGCATATAGCTGTAGAACATACTCTGAACAGATATTAGAAAGAGTGAGTTTGCAATTACCACCTGTTAACTAAACGCCTTAGTACGCCTGAAGAATAAACTGGAAACGCCTGTTTCTGTGTTTTGGAGAAGAGTGCCTGTGAACGCTACACAGATTACCCTCAAGACAGAACTAGCCAATAACTGCCAGTATCAATGCAATTAAACATGAATTAACAAACGCACCCTCAGCACTAACAAACGGAAATGGAGTTAGAGCTATATCACGACGTGTAGCACAATTCAGAACTAGGTAAGTGAAGGCTGACACAACTATTTAGCCATATTACTTGAGGTGATTGTTCACCTAAGTATTTTGGCACAAAGCCTTGAGGAAAGGTATATCATTATGAACCCCTATAGCTACAAACGCCTATCTACAACCGCAGATGTGTTATGACCTTTTCCATCCTGAACCATACCGGCTCCAAAGACAAATATTCAATAAAAAGCATCTCCACCTATGAATAGAATTGACTTTTCTGGAAGCTTTCAACTCCAATATCACCCGCCTTACCTATAACAGCAGGCTTGGTAGTTTGACTGGTCAAGCTATTCGTGCGACTACCGCTCTGGCTGGCGCTTTTGATCTCGGCAATTGGTTGTCCTGGCCGTCTTGCAACTTCGAGGTACACGCCTGGAAGATAACCAACGCGTCCATCTCGTGCTCTACAACGCCACCACTCACTTGGGTTTCCCATTGGATCACTCTTGCTCAAAACAGCAACCAAGTCTCCCTTCTTGACCGCTAGATCCACACCTTGCACTGCTGCTCCCGATTCAGGCGTGAAATCGTATAGAACACGGCAGAAGTCGAGCTTAGAGGGGTCGATTTGTTGGGGTATAGGTTGCCCATCTGGTCCAATTTGAACCTGTCCTGACGCAGCTAACCTACGCTGTTCTTCCTCTTGCGAAGCTGCAAGAGCTTTGATAAGCTTGCCCATCAAATATGGTAGGCCAAAAGCTGCGGCCAAGAAGAAAAGGAATGGCTTCTTGCTCGGTCGTGGGGGGTTGACTGAAGTACCATCTGGGAGGAGTGTTCTGCCTTCAAATTTGGCGAATGCGCTTGGTGTGAGTGATGTTGCGTCTGCGGGAGGAGGTCGGCCTGTGAGTTTAGCGAAAAGAGTTCGTAGCCATCGCATGAGCGTGAAGATTCCCAGTATCGAACCTAGGGTATTCCTCAGATTTCCGAATTGCTCTGCAACAGATACCATCGCTATAATTGTCAGCGACTGCCATATACGCTGAATGCAGTATCCTTACCAAAGAAGCTCGAATGTGTTGCCATATACGTGCTCTCAAGCATTTGAGCAAACCCTCCGAAAGCTCCAACTATGCTCTCGATGATCTGGAAAGTCGCTGCCGTACTCTGAGTGAAGCCATGGGTTAAGCTGTTCGGATCATTGGGATCTCCTTGCATGCCTCCCATCCCACCGTACATCCCTCCTCCATACATCGAGCCGTATCCTCCCATTCCTCCCATACCTCCCATACCACCGTACATCCCACCTCCATAGCCGCTATAACCCATGCCGCCCATTCTCGAGTATGGTGACGAGTATGCGCCTCCAATGCCACCGTATGGTGAGCCTACACCTCCAAGTCTATTTGCACCGTATGGAGAGTATGCAGAGGCGTTTATGTTAACCGCAGATGTCAGACTTGAAGGTCTTTGTGGAACTGCCGGTGCAGACGAAGATGATGCCGCGGACGTGGGTTGAGTCGTAGATTGTGTCGAATTAGCTGTAGAAACACCTGTAGACGTTGCTAGGGCTTGATGTATGTTAGTTGTCATCGCTGTCGCTACCAAAGATGGTTTGAAATCAACTGACCTGTGTTTGCGCCCGCAGCTCCATTTCGCTCCCATGGCTTAGGCGGTGATACCGTAGCCATAATTGCCACCTATGCACCTACCCGCTGCCTCCAAGGATATTGCCGACGTGCGCAGACCTTATCGTCCTCTTGCGTTGTTGTAGAAGGTCGAAATGTTGTGGTCGGCTCAAAGATATCGAAGCTTGTGACGTGAGGCGGCGAGAGCCGAAATCTGGGCCGACGAAGAGTTTGCGGGGTTTGAAATTCTATGTGGGCTCGATTTTAACCAGGACGAAAAGATTGCGGGAGATATATATCGTGTAAAAGAGTAAATATAAGATTTTTCGATGCCGAACGTATGGACGATCAGTCCAATATCTGAATCTCTCACAATCTGCCTAGGTCTAGGTACTTGCATTTCTCTGAGAGGCTGGTGAACCTCGGCTCGTCGGAATTTTGGCATGAGAAAAAACTACTATTCGTCAACAAAGACACCAAAAGACCTCCAGATGGACATCCAGTAAAAGTCGAGGCCTCTTTCTATGCTTCTGGAATATTCAAATGGTGAAGAATCAACAGTATCAGGCATTTAATCAAGGTCACGTGACAATACAGAGGATCGGTCAACTAGGACGTGATCACTGCTTTTCTATCAATGAGCGTCGATTTTCATTTGCTACTTAGTTATCCTACTCTGTCAAAAATTCTATTTCAAGTCCTTGAAAGCAGGGGCAGTCTGCATGAATTCCTTCCAGGTAGTCAATTTGTCAACCAAGATCTATGCAGAAGTCAGCACCTTATTCATAGCTATTATATCGGGGACAAGGTATCTTACGGAATGACTCTCATCCAAGCTAGCACCACCATAATAGCCAAACTCGTTCATAAGTCTCATATTTTGCAACAACTCCTCTCCAGCCTCCTCTGACTGTCCAGTCTTGCCGAGATTATCCTTGAAGACTTGATGAGGAAGTTCAGCGTATTTGGCTGTCTTTCCAGCCTCAGGGTATAGTTCCTTGAAATCCTGGACCATTTGATCCAAGGTGTAATAGTCTGTGGCACCATAGATTCTCTTGCCGAGTGTCTTCTCACGGTTCAGCAAGATGCCTTTGACAAACTTGCCAGTATCGACAGCGGTGTTCAAGAGAGGGACGGGAGTATGACCAGGGATTGGAAGAGCGAGAGTCCAGTCGTTGTTGGGAGGAGTTTGGCGGAACATGCCGCCTGGAAGATTGGACATGTAGAACCCCGGCATGAAGTACGATGCCGGAAGACCAGTTGATCGAATGTAATCCTCTATCTTGGCCTTGGAGTCAAAGTGACGGACCTGGGTTAATACTCCTTTGGATACTATAGCGTATTTTAGTATCATACTTCTGGAGAACACAAGAACAAGACTACTCACGCTCTGTGACGTTCAACAAGCTGCTCCAGACAAAATGTTGAATTCCAGCTTCCTAGAAACCATGTTAATCACGAACATGCTCTGTGAAACTCTAAATTTACCTTGGCGGCATCAGCCATTGCTTTTCCTTGCTTCATCTCTAGCTCGGCGGATTTACTTTCCCAGTAATTCGTAACCGCGTAAACGGCATAGGCTCCTTTCATCACATTCTTCAGAGAAGCAGCGTCGTTGAGATCGGCCTGTCATTCTAATAAGTATTATTCGTAGGAGCAATTTGTAAGAAAGACTTGCAGCAACAGTCTCAGCGCCCTGGTCTCGGAGGGCCTTGGCGGAGGGCTTCGACACATCACGTGTGATGCCTCGAACTGTCCAACTCTCCTTCATCTTGGAATCCCCAAGGATTGCCTTAGCAACACTTCCACCTTGACCGCCTGTCGCACCAAATATGACAACGACTTTCTTTGCTGCCATTTCGATGGTGATATAAGAAATCCGGATATGCGGTAATATTGAGGGAAGCTGAGGTACAATTGGTTCCAAGCGGCGATTCTGGGATGACTGAAAACTTTTACAAATAAAGAGCCTGAGATCGAAGACGAAGATTGATTGTTGATGATGATAATGTGAGTTAGGAGGAACGATATGAACTCATACTTATAGTGTCTCCTTTGTCGAGGTGAATAAGGTCGTCTAAGTCGATTCTACCACCATGTTCGCCTCATCCCGTCTTAGTGATAGTCATTGGCTTGCCGTGGGCCGCAGTGATGCATCACTCACCATTCAGCACTGGCACCTATCTCTGCCGGAACTTCACATGATTACCAATGAACGATTGCTTCTTTCCGCATCATTTCCAGGATCGGGCTTAGCTGCAGAGAGTTGTTGACACAAAACAAGTTACAAGGGACGTTCACGAATGGAGATATTCGTGTTCCCCGCCAATGAGCGGATGCTCCCCAGACATCGGCTTCAACCTGCTTTGCGACGCCGAGTTGCGAAAGAGCGATAGTGTCGAGGGTTTCCGGTTTTATAAGCAAGCCTGCAGATTCTGGCTCTTCCAAAAATGTTCCCGAAAACTGTGCGAGCCATGCCAAGCCATTTCAGGCTAGAGTGGCTCCGAAAAGGTGGAGATACAGCTGACGAAGCACCTGATGATACTGGAATGCGGAAGGTTACAGAGATTCTTTACCTCATTCCTGACAAAGCCCGATACTCTATTTCAACTTACAACATCGTCGCGACAATGTCACATCGCGTCTTCGCTACATGTTTCGGACTGCGAAAAGAACGAGGACGAAGTGACAATGTCATCCTTTTTTTTTTGGCGGAAGACCGCGTCTATGTTTTCCAAGTCAAATCCTATCATCTAGGTAGCAAATGTCCCTTAGGCGCCCGAGAGTCGCTGCGGCGTCTAAGGTTAAGGTTAACATTGTTTCAGCAGCTCACAGGGACCGTTTGCCTGACCTCGAGTGACACCCCGCGACAATTGATCATTTCGGAACAATGCACAGGCTGAAGAGGAGTGGATCGAAACTATTTGATGGCGGTTGCGCTGCCAATGGGCTTCTGGTGAAGAAGAGACGAACCACTGCCTCGGGCTCCAAGGGGCGGCTGCAACGGGAAGTCGCGAACGCTTGGTGGTTTGCACCCACAAATAATCTAAGACCATGAGCAGTGAGTGGCTCCAGCTGCCGAGGTTCTTTAGATAACTCATGTTGGTTTTGTTGATTTGACCGAGGAAATAGACAGAAGTGAGTATGGTTTCTGGGCCGCAGAGCCGGCTTGACCAATCGGTTCTTCTGATATTCTAACACGCCCTCTTTTAGACCTTTGTACTGAAACGTAGCTGCATGTCAAAGTACGACATGTGCATCATCCAGAACACTATATAGAGTCAAATTCTATGGCTGTCACAATTCCTGAGCAGTTTTTCCATAACATTCTTCCTCATTTCTAATGGTGTGTTCCTTCACAGTAATTATATGCGACGTTGCTTGCAGAATCAAACCTTAAATCTCAAAAATATGTTGAAACGGAAGTTCAACGGACTAAGTTTTCATCCAGTGGCAGGTAATGACAGCGAGTCGTCAACCATGTCCAGAATGACTGGAACTTCGGGTCTATCAAAGAAAGAGCCTGCGCTTATCACCTCCACTTGGGGAATTGGATGGCAAACCCCAGTTGCAATGATTGCTTGTTATGCTCTTGGTTTGAATCCTCAACTCCATGGATCAGCTCCTTTCTGATCCCCTCCAGCTCTTATCATTGCTTTCGCCCATCTCATTCTGTTCCGCTATATCGACGGCAAAGAAGCAGGTGGACCTGACCGAATCGCATCTCAGTCTTATGTATCCACAGGTTCGAATATCTTGGCCAATACATTTGGCTTTTCCCTACGAGCCTCGTTAGCAATCGCATTTGTGCAGCGGCTGTGGCTTCTCCTGCGAGTTCAAACTATGAAGGTCTCCACTATAGAGGCCCTTTTCAGTATCAGGTCAAATCCATTCATGCTGTTCAAGCCAGCCGCCTTGGCTGCAACCCCACTTCTGTGCGTTCTAGCACTGATCATGTGGATCTCGCAATTCGTGACAGGTTTCCCGCCAGGAGCAATAACAGTCATTTCCATCCAGAAGAGTACGTTCGAGACAATAAACGTCCCAAGCTTCAACGCTTCTTTTGTGAGTAATTAGCCCCTTTCTCTGTGCGTGAATTATTTGTAAAGCCATAAACCTCAACGAGAAAAGTTTCAAGATCAAGACTAATGGGTGCATCAATCATTTGCAAGACGCACCTTACCAAATACCATATATATTCCTTGTTTTTCTGCACATTTTAGATTTGAGCATCGCATATTGACCGACTCTTATAGATAGGAAATGGTTCGGGTGTGGACGCCAATGCCTATTCTCTAATAACACTGACCCCAGTCCAAGGCCCCACGCCAACTCAAAGCGGTTTTCAAGCTAGGTCTGTCGTTCCAAGCTTGTCACTTTCAGCTCTTATGCTAACAAAGTCTTCGATATGTAGTGGATTTGACGAAAATAAGAGCACCAATCTGATAAACCTTTTAGCACGTCAAATTCTCGTCACTGGAGAGTCGTTTTTGATGCCGTCGCCTTGTGGGTCTAATTGCTCTTACGTGATGGGCTTTGAAGGGCCTTACATGACTTGTAACACAACCTCAAGCATCATTTATTACAGCGATGCCACTGGGACTTTCACTATTTATTCTGGCCAGTGGTTTGCTCCACTTGCTGTAAATCCTAACCCGACCCGCTTTTACAATGGGACGTACACGCAAGCCAGTTTTAACACGACCACTCTCAACCCTATCCAGGTCAATGGTACGTTACTAGATGGGAATGGTAACTCGTCAGCGCTCTTTCAGCAAGACAGCACGGTGTGCACACCTGGACGTGCGATGTACACTGTCTCCAACACCTACGAAAACAACATCTTGAGGAGGAACGTCTCGGCTCAGCCTCTAGACGCATTGATCAATCTGGCAGTCAATACGCACGAACATGTTGTCATAGTCCCTGGCTTTGGAGCTTCTACTGGCTATGCCCTGGGAACCACGCCAGCAAATTGGAGCTCGTATGCCCTGGATTATTATCGCGATAGTAACATGATGACAATCCATGGGTCGCTTTCGTCTTGGCTGAATGGCAGTTTTCAAGCCTTCTTGGCTGATGGTCAGAATCGTCCCGTCGTCGGTGCATCGTCTGACACTGCGATATTCCCTTCATACCTACCACTTTGGAATGAAGAGATAAAGACATCTACCGAAGGGCAAGCAGTTAGCATAGCAGGTGTGTTTGTGTTTTTAATTATTTCAGGGGCACAACTTACATCTTCTAGCTCAAAATGGCACTTTAATCGACAGCACTCGCTTTAACGCCGCCTTCGGTCACTTCTCTCTTTATCAAAGCTCGCATCCTACTTTCAACATCACACAAGACCTGATCAATGACTATTTATTCAACATGACAACTTCCATGATGATGGCTTATGGCCTGTGGAACACTACCGCCAATGCAACGAAACTTTCAATGGTCACTGTTTACAGCTTCTCCCAACCCCTAAGTCTCGTTATACCATACTTCGTCACCCTATTCGTAACGATGCCATTCATTGTCATGGGTTGTCTGGCACTTTTCAAGAATGGTGTGTCTGCTATGGATGGTAGCTTCATGCAGATTATCGCCACTTCGACAGGCAGTGCGACACTGGACAGAGCTGCGGCTGGCGGATGCCTTGGTGGTGACGAGAGCATGCCAGAGGAACTCAAGGATCTTGAAATTAAATTCGGAGAGTTTGTTGGCCGCGACGATCCTGGCAGAATCAAGCACGCTGGCTTTGGGGTAGAAAGTGAAGTGAAACCACTGGAGAAAGGAGCCAATTATGGAATTGCAAGATGGATCTAACAGACAGTAATCACACCCATAACAGCTTAAATGCCTTCAGGTTTGACGCCTACGCAAGCTTGATTTGGATCTCGACATGCTGCATTGTTGGTTTCTCTTCTTCCTGTCCCTCACTACCAAGCAAGCCTGCTAACGCCTTCAACTTCCAGGTTGCGACGACGTTGTAGAGTATCTCAGCAACAAGCAACAAGTGCAATAAGAGCACAATAAACACCCTTTTCAACATGCACCCACGGCTTCACACCGCACTCATGAACACGAGATATCAACAAGCACGTCATCAGGGAAAGGACACTCTTGGTTGCGCGATAACGATCTCTATGCAAACCCAGTCATCACCAATCTTGCCACCGTTCATCAAGAATGGCACTACCTCATGTGGAAGTTCTTCTCCACTCACTTAGCTTGCATATCACTCAGGAACTCTTCTACGGCTCATACATCTCTCTTGGTCTTATCAGCCACAGTATCACGACCTAACCGAATGGACACCTCCCTCGAATCTCTCCTCACTTCATCGAGCCATTGTGCGCGGTCCTGATCAAGTTGCAAGTATAAATTTTCTATCTCGGATAATGGACACATGGTTGGCGGGGACCCCGACTTGTCGAGGATATATTTCCCAATGTTCGTACCATTCATGGCGCCCGGCGCCAAGTCAAGGTTGTCGACCGTGAAATGTTAAAGCTCTAAGGTTGTCCTCTTTCCGGCTCTCAGAGACGGTCAAATTCTCGGTGCTACCTAAGTCAAAAGGAGGCACAGTATCGGCGCTGATTTGCACCACAACGGACCGCACCCCGGAGCGATGCTACAACAGGGCTGGTCCACTTTCCAATTGCCTCCACTATGATCCTGATGTCTCTGTGCCTGCTGGAATGACTACTCCACAACCGATGCAGCCATGGCAAGCTGCACTAGCTGCCTTCAAACGTCGATATCTCTTAACACACTGAAGTCGAAGGAGATTCCTGACTCCCAAATCTACAACCAAAGACCCGATTAGGAAGCCGCAAAATTGAACTGCAGGGGCGCTTTAAAGCTTGACGGTACTCTTCGACAGCCCAATACAAGTCATCAACGTTCTATCCCCCTCCCGCAACAGTTCAGAGACACCTCCACGGACGACACGAGATCCAAGTCATATACTTCGCAGATCCGAGGCCTCGCGGTTGATACCAACTGTTGCTTGTGAAAACGCACCATTTCATGATTTCTGATAAGTATCCTTATCGATTCCTCGAAAAGCGGTGGAAACTGGTCGTCACTCCCTTGACAGAAGCCATCATGGTGGGTAAAGCTAGGCCCCTTCTCACACTAGCAAAAGTATGGCGATAGACAGTGGACAAACGAGTTTGAAATCAGTTGTGGCGATGGATGACTGTGGATACCTTCGCCTTCGTCCTGTAGCTTACCATGGCTTTGACGGAGCAGACGAGGTGTTCATATTTGACTCGGCTCTTGAGCGGCATGCATTGACCATTCGAGTCACCAGCGAGTCTACTAAGTTGGCCATACTGAACGAAACACATCACAGAACGATGCACTATCAACCAATAAATGAGGATTATCTGGTCACTGAGGATGAAATCCACAAGGTTACACCCTTGAACTTAGCTGAAATAATCAAGCACAATGCAAGAAGCCACAATAGATTTGCACTGCTCCAGAATTGTTCCATGCATACTAAGCTTAAGCGCCATCCACTCTCAAGGCTACACTCCCATTCACTAGCCCGATCGCAAGAGGAGAGGATTGCTCCTCTCCGATCTTCAACTACTCGATCTTTGAAGCGCCTCATGAAGTGGGTGCTGGGTCAAGTAGCGGTCGCTATGAACAATATTTCAACTTCATCACTAGGTGATGCAGCTGGTTAAGAGAATAGCACGATCACGAGCTTGGCTAAAACAAGCGGTTCAAACGAATACTAAGGATATTAGATGCTACAACATCTGTCGTTGCCACTTGGCTTCATAATTTGGATGGAAACACACAGCTTAGATGGGACCATACCTTAGCAATACGAACGAGTCGCCGAGGTTGATTCGTTTTGGTAAGTCTTTGCAAGACAAGAGCCCTGTATCTGCGATTTTTTTTAATTCATTTAAAAGGTCAATGCCCCCATCAACCTTGCTCCCATATCTGTCGGATCATAAGTGGCAGGAGTCCTGCTTATGTATGCGTGCACTTTGTCGGATATAATCCAATTCTCGTGCATCAGCGCGCAGTATCCTGATTATGCAGCAACATGGAAATGAGAGACCTGGCTATTCGACTTATTACACATCGAATTGATGTCATCAGCCGAAAGGGTTGCTGGGAATTCAATGCTCTCGTCCAACACCTGGATTCGGATGGTAGATGTGCTCGAACTGAATACGACCGCGAGCTTCATGGAACCTGTCGTTGGACGGGCTAGGTAATCTGAGTCACCGGCAGGGGTATTGGTGTGCAGCGTGGATTTCAAGAACGTTGATCCATCGAACAAAGCCTCAGCGATGTCGAACCTGGAAAGTCAGCAACTTCCAAAGGCTACTGAAGACTTCACAACTTACTCGCCACATCCAGAACTCCAGCAGTTACACTCCGGCTTTCCGTATTGGACAGTGCGGGGAATCTCTGCGTTGAGAATCCAGATGGCAGGCATGTCACCATTAAAGCCGCTTTCACTGTCTATGGGCATAGTGAAGTCGAACATGAACACCTTATCGGCACCGTCAAAGCCATCTACAGGACCATTAGCAACTGTATGAAGACCAAGTTTTGGGACTGCGTCTTCTAGTCCTCAGATGGGGAAGCTCACGATAAGCAATAGAACCAGGGCGGAAGTAACCGCAGTCCTCGTTGCCACACTTATCGCCGCGCATGATAATCACTTCTGAGTCTGAAGGAATGGCGTTGTTGGCCAGAATTTGGGATGTAGCAGCTCCACCAGTTCCATCGCAGTTTGCGTACGAGAGGGATGCGCCAAAATTGCTGCAAGGGGTTAGTCATTGAAGGAAAACCACAGAGATGGGAGACAACTCACTAATCAAACACGCCAGAGCCTTGTCCGCCATAGTTTCCCAAGAAGGTCACGTTATCGACACTCTGAGACTCGGCGTGGTAGTAAGAGATTCGGTCAAATGTACCAGCGGGCTCGAAACCTGGTCCTGATGGTGGTCCGGAAAGGGCGCTAACAGATGAACTACTCGGCGCCGGTGTAGGAGCCGAATAAGCTGTCTCCAATCAGTAAAAGAAGTATCCACGACATATTGCTGAAGGTACCTACCAATGGATGTCTGGAGAGTGGTTGTAGATTGTGGACCCGACGGCGACGAGTTAGGAGTATTGGTGAGAATAGGTTCGTCGACTAGTTTAGGAGGAACGGTTTGGTTTGGAGTACTGGTTGGTGCAGTCGAGGTAGCTTGAGATGCTAGAGAAGTTGAGGACGGACCGAACCAATTGTTGAGCCAGGACACAACCTGACCGTCGATAGTCGCAGTGACCATAACTTCGGAGGCTGGAACATTCTGAACATGAGAATTCTGGAGTCAGTTTACTTCCTTCTTACGTTTCAAGGAGTGAGGGGAAATGTCCTATTTGCAAGGATGTGGAACAACGGCTGCAGGAATCTAGTTGACTTACCGACGGACCCCAATAGTCATTACCCCAGGACACAATCTGGCCATCGATAGTTGCGGTGACCTCCTGGCGATTCTTGACTTCACCATGAACGTGGATGTGGCCCGGAGTTCGCTCGTGGACATGTCGGTGTTGATGACTGTGGGTAGCGCGCTTCGAGGCCGAAGTACTCGCAAGGGACGGAACGTAGACAGCGAACTCATTGAGCTGGGCAGGACCACGGATATGCACAGACACCTAATTCAGGGACATTTCGTTAGCCTCGAGAGCGCTGCCTCGATTCAGTTCAATCTCTTCAACTTACCTCGCCGTCCAGAGGAGAATTTGGACCTGAGAAGAGCCGAGGGGTCGATTGGCAGGTTCCATCCGAGCCCATGTAGGTGATACGATTGTATTGGCCTGGTGTACCGACATTGCTATACTGGATGCTGTTTACAGCCTGGCAGAAGAAGTTGCCATCAACCTCCTGGGAGCCCAGAGCGCAAAGATCGGCCAAAGCAAACTGGAATAGGAGCGCCGACGCAATGGCAAGAAGAACCAGCTTGAATTGCATCGCGACTATATCAGGATAAAGAACCTATAGTCGATGTTTTCTCGTTGATGAGGCTGGACGGCAATGGTTGCAAGACCGGTGTTGACGGAAACCGCGCACAACCAGTCAGGTAATTTTGAGGATGAATAAAAAAAGCAATGGTCCAAAGGATTGTGTAAAGCGCCTTGCAGCACTCAAAGAAATTGCGAAAAGGTCCTGGACATGAAAAGCCGGATGGATGTTGGAAGTAAGGTGTTGTTGTGTAGGAGGTGGTTGTTTGTCGAGGAGTAGATCGTCGCCTCAATAAAATACAAGTCGCGATCACGCTACCGAAACCGAACTCCAGGAACGACATGCAGTCACCCTTGCCAACAGGACATAAGTCAGAGAAGGTAGGTGCCAATGCAGAAAGTGCACCACACATCCTTACAAGACGGGACAGCGGGAAGGTGCATGGAAGGCAGTTTCAGAACGTTTGGACTTTCCATCCAGTTATACAGAAAGCTTACTTCGACGTCAGCTAGGTCTGTCTCCTTATCCAATGTCTAAGATAGCATGAATCTTAGCTGGTAAGAAGGACTTGAGTACTTGCCTGCATTTCAATGGCCTTTAAGCCATCATCACCTCTCCACCTTCAACTCCTACCATGTCGCAGCCCAACCATCCCTCCCTCCTTCAACAAATAGAACTGACAGTTTGTGAACCTCAAGCTGCTATTGAAGGGATGCAAAAGACGTTGTTTCATGGTTCGAATAATAAGTTCTAGGTTTGCTTCCACGAGAAAGCAGTTCCTTCGAGCAAGTGTAGAAGTATCTGTCCGAAAATCAGACCACTTTTCCTTCGGGCCATCTATTTCGCCATAGCAGCACGTGAGAGACTAACAGCCACCACCATCTCACGGATTCATTCACTGTACCTAGATATACAAGTTTATAAGCATGGCAGTTCACAGAGCAGCAGAATTCAAGAACAGACCGGAGTGCAAGACATATTGCAACGGCAAGAAGACCCACAATGCGCGATTGCAGTGCTACGAACCACATCAGCCACTAAGGGGCAGCCACTAAACCAACCCCTCGAAGCCCTTCGAAGGTCTGCAACAAAAGAAGGATAGCAATGACGCACAGTAGCTGGGAACAATCTACGACCGGCGTCCTCGGAGCCACAAGGCGACAAACGTGGCCGGGGTGTGCACCCACCCGAAGAGAGCGAATGAATAACGAAATTTTAATACACAGGAATGCGTAATGACTTCTGGAACAAGGCCGGTATGCGGACAGGGCTGCATCAATACTAAAGTTGGTACCTGAAAGCTAAAGGTAAGTTTTATTCCTGGAGTTCATTGTCAAAGAATGGGACGTCCGTGAAGCGTTCCGACAGCCCGACAAGAGCAAGGCAGCAAGCACGAAATATCAGGCAAGTTCAAATCAGGAAATTTAGCACTAGTTAACACCTCAACTCAATTGAGATAGGGCCATGAAATTATTTCGGCAGTTAATGATGACTTCTTCCTTGGAGACTAGAAGCTCGATATTTATATCCTCTGGCTGGGTTGGCTTAACGATACATATCATGTGGATTATCTCCGAGGTCTTTATGCCAGGTAAGAATCCTCGAAAGCAACGCAACAGGAATAAATTTTCAAGAACTAAAGACGACTACCCTGTCCCGCAGCGCTTATCAGTCTACCGAGCAATGGGCCGACGGAAATCATATCATCATCTAACTTTGAACACATGCTGAATGAAATATGCAAGGATGGTGGAGTACGATTGCTTGCATGCTGAGCAACGCCTGTCTGCGACAAGAGAGACAAACCACGCATCAGACTTATACTCTATTTGCAATGGGACATTCCAATCACCGTCAGAGCTACGGATTAGGTCGTTATGGCTAGATCGCAAGCAAATTCAAGGAAAATAGCTTCCACTTCGGCAACAAAATCACAAGGCGGAGGAGTGAATAGGCAAGAGCACCACTCCACAGCATTTGATAATGCTATGCTACGCTACACTTTCATTCCTCTAATGCGATAAAGCGATCAAGACCCACAATCATATTCGAACGACGAGGCTATACGAATAGACGCTTCGCATGGGATTGTGCTATAAGAACGAGGCACGAGACTTCGGCAGTTTAATAACCTGATTCCTTGTGCATGTACTGCACTTATTGCACTTGCGATCGCTCAAGGGCATGAACAATTGGCTTTTGGATTAGCAGTCGACAAACACGGTGAGGACTACCAGTCTAGGTTACACCAAGACAAGTGTCAGAGCAAAGTGACATCAGAATAGCGCCAGATATATGTTAATTTTTGATTTCAAGTCACACATATCCTTGACGGAAGGTGTAAAGCACATCGATAAGATGGATGAATACTATGCAACATTACTTTGTACCAATAGCACCCGCGAATATACACCAAACACCCCCTGCACCAACATCCTTCTATGAAACGGAACCGCCCATTTTCGTCGTCAAAGTTGCGGTGCTCTGAGCAATGTAGCAGCTTCCATCACTGTTTCCAATTGGCTCGCTGTCGGTCAACCAGTAGTTCTGGGTCATGTCGCTCACGCAAGAAGCTTCGCTGCTGCTGATGGACATGTCGTAGTTGTTTCCCTTGGAGTTCATGATAGCAGACATGTCGTAACCACAGCCAGTGCTGACGAAGTTTGCCTCACCCCAAGTCGTAGCGAAAGCTCCAGATTCAGCGATGTCGCTTACGGCCTGGGCCCAGCCAACTTGCGAGTTCTCTTGGAATGCAACAATCTGGCTCTCACCGGAAGCGAGAGCGAAGGTGAGGATTGGAGTGACTGGCGCAAGGCTTGCTCCGAGGTTGGCTTCTGCGTTTGCGACAGAACCAGTCGTGCTGTATGCCTTATTCCAGATAACGACTGTCATCGACTCGCCAGAAGTGTTGATGAACTCGTTTGTGAAGTCATAACCGTCTCGGGAGTCCACTTTGATGATGTTGGAACCTTGTGGTTCACCAATGTTTCCAATATAAGACACCTCTGAGCCGCTGTCGGTCTTAATGGCGCTTCCAAACGCAGTCAAGTCGTTAGACAGACCGACCAAGTCGTTCCAGAGTGCTGCAAGACTGGAAGACGCCGAGCTGGAAGTACCAGACAATGAAGAAGTTTTGGCTTTGGGAGCAGCGGTCGTGGTAGCAACAACAGCAGCGGCGGTAGTCGTCGCTGCGACTGTGGGAGCGGTGGCTTGGGCGACAGCAGCAGATGTAGCAGTGGCTTGTCCGGCAGCCCAGGCAGATGACCAGTCAATGCCCATGTCGTTCCAATCAAGGTTGGCCCAGTCAACGCTGTACGTTCACGTCAGTACTGCAGAAACAATGTTTCGACATAATGCAATGCTTACTCCTTCTTCTCGTGGAGCTTGCGGTGGAGGTGGGCATGAGCCGGACCAGCCACGGCTTCACCAATGCTGAGGGCAGCCATCACCATCCCAGATGCTGTTGAGTAACGCATTTTCGATAACGGATATGTTGTATGTATATATTTAACAGTATGGAGTCGTCAAACTCTGTTTCGACTGGATGTTTCGTGAAGGGGATCGATCGATGTACAAGGTGATGATCCAAAGTCGTGAGGAGAAGGGATTGGGGAGGCCGTTGAATGATTGATAAAGAGCGTGGGTGAGCGTTGTCTTGCTCAAGTGACGGGGTGTAAAGGAGTGATATGAACTGAAGGAAGGTGTTCAACGGCGACCTTGGGTCCTCTCGTGGGGGCAGTTCGCGATAGAGTGGAAGGGTGAGGAAGGAAAAAAGAAGGGATCCTTCTCAGGGCGGGTTGGGGCGCTGAAGTAATACTACGCGATGGACCTGGTGGACTGGTGGACCGTGGCCGACGTCCCCGTCGAAGGGTGGCAGTCGTCCATGGTGGTAACTCTAGTGAGTGGTGCCGTGTGTCCCTGCACGGTGTGGATGCGCATTAATTTGGGGCGGAGACATGGGCAGACATGGGCAGGCACTGGCAGGCACTGGCAGGCAGAGGCAGCGTGGTTCCCAGAGCCGACGACCGGGGGGAAATTGAGATGAACCAGCTCATTACAGAGAACGACCAGGCCTGGGCTGGCACTGGAGGGCCAGTGGAGGGCCAGTGGAGGGCCAGTGGAGGAGGGTGGAGGCCCAAGACCCACTCAGAACGCGTACCTGACGACCGCCAGCAGATTTGGCGGATGATGGCGCACGCCCGCGCTCGTGAGTGGCCAGCCGCTCGGGTGGAGCGCACGCTACTCCAGGGGTTCGCAGGGGTAAAATTCGAGTAAAATCTTGGAAAATCTGCATCCCAGCACGCAAAACTTAAATCATGGTCGTCGGACTTCCGGCCGAAGGAATCTCGGGAATATCCCTGTCCCAGGCCAATTCGCCCTTGGCCAGTGGCCCTCAAGTTCTCAAGTCCTGCGGTGGAACTTGGAAGACTGGAAGGCACGCTGAGTGAGAGTCAGAGAAGGATTCAGGCTTGTGGGCTGGATAAACGCCGCCGAAACACGAAAATAGCAGACCTCGAGGTTGTTTCATGCTACACCACATCGTTCTCGCTGCTCGCATGCTGGCCACGAAAACCGACGGTGTTTGTGTTTCCTGGCATCTCCGCGTCTAGAACCCAGAACGAAGGGCACACAAGCGTGGAGAAAGAGAAACAGAAACAGCAACAAAAACAGAAACATGCCTAACGAGTAAATGCTCTCGTGCTGATCATTCTGTAATCCGGCAGTGTCAGAACGCCAACCCTCATGCATAGCACCATAAAACTTACATCCCAACGCAAGGAAGTTTCTCAATTTTCATCTCATCACATCAGAATTACGGGAGCATATTTTCTAGACCGCCTGTTCGAGCATTGGGATAATTCGAAAAGGTCGTCACACATCATCAGCCAGTAAAATTAACCTACTTCCTTTTCTCCATCTGCAGCATTTCGCAATCATAGTCCGTGATGGACACCGCTCCATTGAGGCAAAGAGGATGATCACCTTCCAACACCAAGCTTTAGCAAGTGAAGATCCTGCTCCACTTGTCGAGAGCGCCGTCTCCTGTTCGAGTGATCTCCCGAACGCATCAACCGTCCAATCTAGTAATCTCCTTCTCCTCGAAAGACTTGTCCAAACAGACCAAAAAGGAATCTTATAAAGGGAGCTAGAGCCTAGACCTCTTCTCTAGTGAAGAAGATCTCAGAGTCTGGAACGTTGGTATTGTTGACAGCAAGGACCCGTGAATGCGTAAATCGACGTCGCACCGAGATCCAAGACGTCAACCATTGAACCATCCGATGAGGAAAGGAGGGAAAAGCTGGCTGCTGACTGAGCGGCGCACTGCGCTCCCTCATGTATAGATTTTTGTGCG
The DNA here is from genome assembly GCA_003988865.1 of Phialocephala sp. D728. Taxonomy (NCBI): domain Eukaryota; kingdom Fungi; phylum Ascomycota; class Leotiomycetes; order Helotiales; family Mollisiaceae; genus Phialocephala; species Phialocephala sp. D728. The sequence continues at coordinate 80,546 of QYAJ01000077.1, read as the reverse complement.
CGAATTATGCTGTCCATAACCTTTAGCCAAATATGGGGATTTTGTGGATAAGAGGGCTATCACCGTGCATAAAAAGGCTGAAGAGATGATGGAAACGGAATGACACCGAGTGCCAATGCCAGCATGCAAGACTCGCCGACAGAACGAATCCCGTGCCGAGGGGGCATCGGGATCATGGATGGAACAGAAGGAAAGAGTTTTTATGCTGCAGTGGGCTAATCAATAAATCTTGGGTGTTGTCGTGATGGAGGAGGGCTCTGGCAATGGATTGGATGATGAGGAGGTTTGTTGTGGAGAGTGATGCTGTCGTGACGAGTGATGTGATGATGCTGCGTTGATGGGCTTGGTTCCTGCGTACGGCAGCGAGCCACGTCGTTCCTGTACCTGTTCCTGGGACCTGCAGATGATCATGACCATGGCACGAGCGGTGGTATCGGAGTGCAGACTGCATTGCAGTATCGATACGTCGCTCATCACAAACATACAGCTGAGCCTTACGAATCACCCCCATCGTTCATCCGATAACGCATGCGCAGTGATTGACTCGTGGTCGATGGAGACAGGTGGACCTGGACCTGGAGAGCGAATTCGGAATTCTCCTCACATCAGCTTCTGCATCGTCAGCCATTCAAGGTTTTTCTCACACGAGTATTGGCTCCATCACATGTTTTCTGTTCTCGGTCTGTAGTTCCTTTATTTTTTGGTTTCCAGGTTTTCCTTACTTGTGCAGACGCAGTCCGGCCGAGCTGGCTGTTTGAGTCGCGACCGAGAGACCAGCAGGGAAGAGGTAAAATCAAGGCCATTTTCCTTTCTTCCGTGGTATTGGGTGGTTTTAAGCTTGTTGTTAGGTCTTGAAAGGCCAAGGTCGGCGCCAGCCAGGCCAAGTTTTGACCATCTGTTGTCAGTGTTGACGAAGGAATGTGTTTGTGCTTTTTTGTTCCGGCGGCAGTGGTCGTTCCTGCGGCTGCTGGGCGACGCCGCGCTGGTTACGAATGTTTCGATACTAATGGATTCAGCCTTGGGAAGTTTATACGCGATATGGGATTTGACTCGTCGATGGCTGTGAGTGCCGAGCGGTAGTGGGAATGAGTAGGATTTGTTTAAAGTTGGTGCGTGAGGCTGTTCTGCTGCTGATGAGCTTATTTGCTAGGCTGGCGGCTATTGTTAATACGAATCTTGGGTGGAGGGTTTCACTCTCTGACGGAGTTATAGAAGCGTAGGAGTCTGAGAATGAGATTGCATGTTTTGATGAGTGGTTGTTGATGATTGATTGTTTGTTGTTGAGTCATGAGGATCTTTGCGGTTGACCTAGAAGTGGTGCTGTTGATCCAGACGTTGCGTTGTTGATTCTCAGTGAATCACAAGTGCCCCGTCAGGAAAGAGCCTACTTACCTGTTGTGATTTCGCTGTCTCTTATTTCACTGCGAGACAAACAACTCGGTAGAGTTCAGAGTTGAAAATTCCAATCCACATCCAGATCTACCGACATGCGATTCTGCGCATGCACAAGCATGCATGTCTCTACCTATTCTCTCCACAGGCTCTCACACAATCGCAGCTGCGTGCTCACATGGGAGATTATCTGGTCGATTCTCTTACCAGCCCACAATTACGTTCGAGCCTCAATCTTTGTATCTAGTATGAACATCTGCGCATGAAAGCGAGATGACCTGATCCAGCTTGGTGCAAGCCATCGCTCAATTTAGATTTCTTAAAACATTTATCATCTAGCACCGAACCAATTTCCAAAACCAAGTTATCAAAGGCTATACCTGAGGTCAAGATCACGCACGACATGATCTCCGAATATCAAAACCCCAAACAACAAATATATTGTTGGACCCGAATCCCGACTTCGAGAACGTTTCGGGTAGACGCACCTTGGACAGCGGTTCGGGGTCCCAATTACCAGCACCAGGTGTAAAATTTAAGCTTGAAATTTGAAACCCGACATCGTGAGGGGCAGAACCGTGGGAAACGACCCGAGGATGCGGTTCGTGGTTCTCCCACGATGCGACCAGAACCAACACCAACACTAACAGTCGTGAATCGTGGGTAGCTGTCGAAGAGCCTCTTGACGCCGTACCGTATTCCAACAACAATGACCTCGCGGTTGCCTATCGTCTTTTAATGCTTGCTGATATTTAAATAATCTGTTACAGATTTGGTTTCGTCGAACATTTAAAGTGGGTGTTTGATATTGGGGATTAAATTAGAGAATATTTTACAGATCTAATGTCCCAATCTATCCAAAATAGCTAGCCCATAAGCCTACATGCAAATGCAGATGCTAAACTCCAACCACATGAGTAACTCCCCAAAATGCAGCCATTCATCTAGGCTTCAACCTCGTCCAACCACTCGTCCCCGGTTTCCTCTCTCCATCACCAACCATTTCTACTGCGTCCATAACTGTTCTCATGCTCATGAAACTCTGCATCCCAGCATGATTCGGCCTTCTATCTCTTTCTCCTTCTTTCCTTGCACCAACAACAACACCGTCGTCACCCATCTCATCGTCTACTGCCCAGGCTTCTTCGTCCAATACTTCCCATTCAGCGTTGGCTACCTCACTGAGAAGTTTCGCTTTCAGCTTGTCGGCAATGTTGGTAGGTTTGAGAAGTTTCCAGCTTCGGATGAATTCGGTGCCTTCTGCGCCGCCTAGGAAGGAGTGGGCTGTACCATGGGAGTATTTCCCTATTATCGATGGAGGAGGATCCTTCTTTCCCTCGCCGTCAGTCTCCGTGTCTCGTCCGCCTTTTGTCGGTGTGGTCTGAGCAGATGGCGTGCGACTTGTGGGTGACGGACGAGGTCGAGAGCCGATTAGAAGATTATAGAGGTTCCTCCCTATATTACAAACATCTTCGAAGCTGCCGTCTTCACCTACAGGAACACCTTGACTCTTGCAGAGCCAGGCAACATCGTAGGCGAGAAGGGAGACTCCTTCGAGGAAAAGCCCATAACCTGATTGATCTTCTGATGCGAGGATAGGTAAAGGCTTCTTGACGAAAAGGGGGCGAGGGCGGGGTTGGCTAGGTTGTTCGGCATGTCGTGAGGCAGCTGGGCTATTGCTGGACGAGTGTCCTGGTGTGGAACCTGGAAATGGTATTTCTCCATGCTTGTAAGAAGAAGTGAGTGGAAATATTGTTGGCAGAGGGTAGTCTCGGTGGGGGAGGGTTATTTCAGCAGGCAGTCGAACAGCTAGATAGTGCGTAGATAGCATCAAAAGATGCACAACGTGTGAAATACCAGTCGAAATTTGTGCGGGACTTGCAGCTGCTAGACTGTCAGTATCCTCACAGGGCATAGCAGCGTAACGACTCACTATTCATAGCTCTCAAGTCCACAATATCCACGCCTCCAATCCTGTACTCATCTTGACCACCATGTACTCTCCTAATCTTCTTGAGACCATATAGTTTGGCAGCCTCGCCACATAGGAAGGCTCGGGAAGAGGCAGTCGTTCCATGTGCTTGGTTCCATTTGTACTTTGTCATGCGGATACCTTTCTCGACATCCTCAACCTGTCGAGTCCTTCGAGGATCAAGACCATTTGTCGCTGAAGCTAGGTCTGACTTTCTGCGAGCAATATGTGCCTTCTTCTTGGCCAGTTCCTCCCTAGCACTCTCGATCTTGGCCCGTAGTTCATCAGCCTGACTGATGATCTGCTGTGTCCTGTCTACAGCTTGGTCCCTCTCAGCATCAACGCCAGAGACCAAATCTGAAGCTGCCTCCCGTGGAGTCTTCGATTCACTATCGGTCTGCTTCGCGGAAAGAAGGGAGCTTATTTGCTGATCAAGAGTGTCGTTCTCGAGAAGGACTCGAGCGTTCTGGATTCGCGTGTCATATAAGAGGTTGCGCGCATCAGTTGGACATAAGAAATAGAGCTTCTTGTCTCCCTGTCCACTACCGCGAAAGCATATGTCACACTGCATGTCGAGCAGACTTATGACGAGGCCGCTGGGGCCTGACTTCGACCGAAGGAATGCTGTCGTCTCGATAGAGTGAAAGCGAATGTGGCGGTCGTTGAGTTGTCAAGTTGATGCATGTCGTAGCATATGTATAGGCGAGGAGGGGTAATCGAATCTTATAGGTGGTTCATCTTGTGAATCCCTTTGACTGCTTTGTATTTGGGCGAGGCTGGGTTCGAGGACAACCCGCCGAATCATCGTTGTCGGCGATCCCTTATCGGGCTCGCTTGTTTATCGCAGATTATCACGTGTATTCGCGAACTGTCAGTCGCGCTTTCCAGGTGACCATGCTTCCTGATCACCCCTTGACGCTCTTTCAATTGTAATCCGTACCCACTTGCTGCATCCGGAAGTCAGATCACTCTCATATTGCCTTGGGAGAACTTCATAATGTCCTCAACTCCTAAATCTCCACCTCAAACCCCTTCCAAACGACCCATGGCGATCGAGAAGCAGAATCGTATGTCCAGAACGCCTTTGCCAAATGGGGCAGTCAGCAATAGCGAAGCAGCAGCAGCGCCAGAGAGCACCACGAGACCAGAAGATGTAATTCAAGTTCCATCTACCTTTCCTCCAGTCAACGGCGACATGGCTGAGGTTAAGATAATGGAGAGCCAATCTCAGGTCCAAGTTCAGAACGAACATCCTCAGAGCGAACGTCCTCAGAACGGACATTTTCAAACAAATGGTCGTCACGAGGAGCCCACCGAGAACGTAAATGAAGTCGACGTCTCAGACTTGCCTCCATTCGACTGGGATGATTTTCGACGTCGCTATAATGCGGACATTAACAAGATCAACGAGGACGAGGAGTCACTCTATGATGACTTTGACAAATTGGCTCAGGTGAGTTCTGACGGAGGTTCTACTTTTACGAACTTGACATTCAAGTAGGCTTTCGGGTTCTGGGGCGAAAATGCTGCTAATCATGATAATGAGAGAGCTTGTAAACGGTAGGCTTGATTTCACCCCTAATTTAGAATTAAATTAACGTTCTCCAGTCTCTGCACACGGGAGAGATATGTCCAGCTTGCCGAGGAAGCTTTGGAGGAGAAGAAACGTCGATGTGAGTACCAGTAGACATTTCAGGAGCGTGTGGCTGACTAGATTTTAGATCATCAAGTTGTCGAAGCTTTCAAGCAAGCTCTTGAGATGTTGAGAAGCAATGGCCTATGAATCACATGCAGGGTCATATATGTGCTATGCAAACATGATTTTCCTTGCTGTCTAATAAAATTTCTCGCTTTTTCTAAACAGGTCTGAGCAGCATTTTGGGAGGCGTTTGGAGCTGAGATGAATGGGCGGAAAAGTCTTGCATTTCTATAAATCGGCGCCAGATACCCAGTTGCGCAATTTTCATTCACGTCAGAACATCCTTCTAAGCATAGCTTGCAATAGTAGGCTCAGTAAACGTTTCACGCGGGTATGTCAACGCCTCTAAAACTAATTCTATCACAAGAGGTTCAAGGGCCAATATATCAACAATACTCCGTTTCGTTGTGACAATCTTCTGAAATGGCTGCGACTGTCATATATCAATGCATCTTTCGCAAGTGCAAATGCTAAAGCACTGGACAGCACCCCTTCCTGCATGTAAAACGTTGCTCCCGGCTGCGCAAATATGCAAGCATTCTGAAGCTCAGTATTCGATACACCGACATTCCTGCGTCTGGGACGTAAGCTGAGGCATCAGTTTTCTTGAGGTAAACGATCTCGTCGAAGATGCAATATGCACCTATGGTGGGAACATATTCTAAGCTTCCACCTGCATGTCTCACAGTTGCAACGAATATAGAGTAAGGTTTTTGTTCAAAGAGAACCAGCTTATGCATCACCCCAACAGACTAGGACGCCCTGGAGGATGGTAAGAGCCCATGGAAGCTTGGGGAAACTGGGACACAAGAAAGTGGGCATTTTCTATGCCGCACAAGTCACCGCTAATGGGTATGAAGTCCGAGATGACAGATCTGGTGAAGGCCAATATGTCATAGCCGATTGTGAGACCAAGGACCCAATTGAGCATGAGATCAAAGAGACGTTGTCGTATCAGATTGCCGAGAGAGATGTAATTTACAGCATATGCAACATAGTCGACTTCTATTTTCCTGCTAATGTCCGTCAAAGGTTCAAGATCTGGCATTCGACTCACTAACTTAGACGATCAGCTAGTTGCTTACCCAGAGTACCGATATAGACGTGATCTACATACCTGGAAGCCTCGAATTCTTTCCTAACTAGAACCAAAATTATCTCCTGCTAGAATTCCAGTTCCGAGAACAAGAAGTACAGCTAGTATCTTGCCGTAAGTAAAGCTGCTTGACATATCTATCGTTAGTCTCAGACTGCCCTCATCAATACAATATAGAGCATCGCCTATGTTTTTTCTCTAGATAGGCAGTGGAGTCGGTGACATAAGATCACCGTTGTTGCTCGAGTTGTACTTAGGGCCTTCAGAATTCACGAGGGTTTTAATGTCACTAATCCGTCTAGAATGAGATCTAAAGCACTAACCACAAAGTCTGTAGGATGAGTTGTGTGGACGCTCACAACGCTTTATATTGCGTCTGGAATTGAAGCTTGAGCTGGAGAAGGTACAATTGCTTCCAAGACGTCATTTGTTGTTAAAGCACATGCACCTACGATGGCAGCGCCGGACTCTACACCAGCTGCAATGGACTCAACTTGAGATGGGTCTTTGATTTTGGATGGAATAGTGAAGAGCTTTCTCCAACCCCGGAGCATCGTCACATTGGTGGACGGTCACTTGAAGCCACCGAGGCTGTCCTGAGCTTCCCAGGCCGGCGCGAAGGATACTTCCATCGCAGTAGCAGACAACTTTGTTCGTGCCTGGATTCTTTTGAAACCTTAAAGTCGAGATCGCGAGATCACAAATGCCAATACTTCTTCAGGTGACTTCGCGATTTGGCTTTGCTGGTCACCGTATAAAATTGCCTGCCTAGTGATCTTGAGCATCACGAAATCATAAACCTCCCTTTACGACCACACCACGATATGTGACATTATCATACCACTTTGTCTTATGATATTATAGCGCAGGCCTATAGTATGGCCGCGCCAGCTATCTCTACCGTATGCCTCCCTATTGAAATCCAAGACTTCCAATGCTAACTGCTTCCAGGATGAGCTCGCATTATTCCACGCGACGCATTTCTCTTCGAGCGCCACCGACCACTTCGCCCTTCACTTTCTCGGCCCTGCGGAAGACCAAGAATGCATTGAGGAAGAGGAGGAAGACGATGGTCTGGGCTACTATGAAGATGGAACAAAGCGTACCCTGACCGACCAGCAAATCGCTATCTTTAGACACTCCGAGATACAAGCCATATTGCGCGAACGAAGACATGCAGCTGAGGCAAAAGATGATAGCGATCAAATTGAAGGTACAGACTCTAAAATTATTGGGCCTGTACAGCTTGAGAAGAAAAGTAACGACCTAGTGGTTAAACCGGTCTCTGATGAAGGAGAGCTGGAAGATGGGGAGCTTGGAGACGGCACCACCGATGCCCCGACACCGACATCGCAGTCATCAAATAACAAACGTCCCTTCTCGAAGAAAAAGGCAAAGCAGGCTGAAAGGGGTAAGCAAAGAGGCTACTTCAAGCAAAATGTCAAGCCTGATTTAAGGAAGAGGACGTGGGATATTGTGGACCAGGGGCTTGGAAGCTTGGACTACGATATGGGCGTTTCGACCGCAGCACCGACACATGCAGCGCAAAGACGGCGGATTTCTTATAATGATGATTGAGCGACCTTGATTGGGACACTGACTTCGCCGTTTCTCGCCTTACGAGAACCCACTCGGGCACAAGCCTAGATGTCTACATTGGAACTGCAATAGCTTAGGTACGTCTAAACTTTCCTTCTGTCCGTATGGTTATCCTTCTTGTAAGCTACGTGATGAAAACCATCGTATCGTCATCCTTAGTCTGAACCTAGTGGTCGATATTCGCCTTCATGCTTCGGTATGATGTGCTTCTGTCCTCGCGCTGGGTCCCTGACGAAACACAATCTTCTCTCTGAGCTAGCTTCACAATCTTGTGCTCGAAATATGAAACATTGTGACTACAGACATTCGCTAACTAAGACCTGTGAATTCTAGGACCTCAATCCTGCATCATCCTTCCCCTGCAATAAACCAAGTTAAGAGTACGGATCGGGCGGCGTTGGATGGTTGTGTAGGCTGGCCCAACACAATTTAACATAAGGCAATTCAAGAATGCTTTATGGAGGCAGTCATGATATAGTCAAGAACGAAAGGGTATAAGCACACAAGGCTGAGATTCAGCCTTGCATAAATGAGTACTCGGCTAGTAGCTAGGCTACAAATGATGTACGATGCTCAGTCACTTTCTCGATAACAACACGATTTTCTCACAATGAGTGATCCACCGAGCTACGATCATGACCTTCTCGCCCGACTTAATGCACTCAAGAAATCCAACGTCCAACTTGACTCTTCCAAGTATGCTCAGCCTCGCACCACGTCATGTCACATGCTAAGAATCTGTCAGGCCCAGACCTCTAACAGACGCTGCAAAACAAGCAACCCCTGAATCGGATCTTTCAGCCCGCTTAAGAAGCCTTCGAACTGGCTCTTCATCTCCATCCTCAGCGTCGAAATTAACAACAGCGAAGATTGATCCAAAAGCCGCTCGGACCTTTCTCTCAGCTCCACTTGAGGCACCAGATTCAGATCCTCTCCGAAATCCATTAGATACAGACGACAGGACCCTCGACGAGCTTCTAGCTGATCTCGGTCCAGAAGACCAGTGGACTCTCAATCCTGATGATCCAGCTGATATTCAGAAGCTTCTAGATGAAGCCAAATCCGCTTTACCCAGTGATGGGCCTGAACTTATCTCAAATGACCATGAAGAAGCAAGACAGTCAATGGCACCAAGCAAACCAGATAAGCAGTATCTAAGTAGAGACCTTGATATGTCGGTCTTTGCTTTGGATGATAGTGAAGGAGATGCCAAAAATGCGAAACATACAAAGCTCGAAGATGAATCGCGTGAAGCACAAGATATTATTGCGAGAATGCTAGACGAGGTGAAGTTGGAAGGATCCCTCGGGAACAAGGAGCGAGACGAGAGCCCACCTAGGCCAGACTCTGGAGATGAGGAAGAGAGTGCTCTCTCACTTCCGTCAGCACCCACCAAGCTCCCAGATCCACCAGCCGATCCAGACTCCAGCAAGAAGTCCCTTGACTTCGAATCAGATATTGCCGCACGAATGGCTACTCTTAGAGGGCTTGGCTCAACCAACTCGCTCGGTCTCCCTTCTGCGCCGACCTTCAAACCTTCAGACAAACCAGTCGGGGGCCTCATGAAGAAGTTCACAGACGAAGAACTAGATACCTGGTGCATTATATGCCAAGATGATGCCACGGTGAGGTGCATGGGTTGTGAAGGAGATTTGTACTGTGCGAATTGTTGGAAGGAAGGTCACATGGGTCCAGACGTCGGATTTGAGGAGAGACGGCATAAGTGGACGAAGTACAAGAAGCCAAATTGATGCCAGCCATTCTCCTGCAATATGCTGTCCCTGACATTAACCTGAGTTTGTGGATTTACGTCCTGCCACTGTTGCTTCTCACAGCCTAGACATTATCTCACTCATCATACCATTCCGTCTCTGGTTTCCCCGCAAACCCAACCTCTCCAGCTTCGCCCTCTCCCCCCACCGGCGCCAAAATTTCAACTATCCCCATCTCGCCCAACCTGTGGATAGTGATCTCTAGCACTACATCTTCACCCTCTCTCATGCTCTTTAAGAGTCGATCATACCAGAACCATTTTTCCTGTCTTGTCACTTTCCCATCTATCCTCTTTCTCTCACCTCCAACCAATACCCAAAACCACTTCCTTTACCCCATATTCTTACCATTCTCTTTCCTTCCTCTATATAAACACCGAAGCCAAAACCTCCACGTTCTCTTGCCCCAAGCATGAGCTTTGATAATCAACACTAAGCCGATGACCCCATTTGACGCTTGCTCCGATCTGCACCTATATAGAAGCATAGCACTTCTACCTCCGCCCAATCCATTTTCCCCGCAATCTCTCGCCAAGTCCCACAAATCACCACACCTAAATCCATCCTCAATCACCATCACCTTATTTCTAAACAGATTTCCGCTCCAAACCTCAATTTTCTGTCTAATCCTCAATTTCTTAATCACTGTTGGTCCTACCAAAACAAGCATGTCCCGCCAAGACCGCGACTCGTTCTTAAAAGGGAACTCAGTCAGGGGCCCGAAATCACGACTCCTTGGAAGGACGCAACCTCGGGGGCGTACCCACTATGCGGGTCATGTAGCGGAAAGGAGTACACCAGATAGTTGTTCACGAGGTACTCTTCTGCGAAGCGATAATTACAATGACGTGTGCGAGAGCCAGATGGGGCTAGGAGGAGAGTACGCTGGAGTGAAGGGGCTGAGAGGATCGTGGCAGGGAAGTGTCTTGAGACGAGGCTGGCTTTCAGAAGCTCACTGAAGGAGAGGAGAGTTAGGATAAGGCTGAAGAGCTTTGGTGTTGAGAAGATATTGTGGGCTGCGGTATTGAATGTATCCATTGTGTAAAATTTCGAGCATGGCTCTAGCGAGTAGAATGCTGTTAGCTGCAAAAGACATTATATATGAAAGATACGTCGGGATAGGGCGCAGTAACTGTGAACTGCAGCCTGGTGCGGATCTGGAATTGGATACGAGGTTTCTAAGATTATTCATAATTTGACCCCACTACGAAATACCGACAGCAATCTTTGGCTAAAGTTACAATGCAACGCTCGTACAATATGACTGACTTCCTAATCGTATACATAAACATTTTAGAGCTTCGTGGTATATCCTGACTCCTGCTTCCGTATACACCCATGCCTAAAGACCCTGAAGATTTGAAAGTGTGCAAACGACAACGGGAAAAGTATTCAATTTCATTGTGCATACTCATGCTTATTACTCATCGTCATGATGATCATTCACAGGGCGTCCTGTTGGCTTCTTGACTTTGCCACGAATGTCCTGCCAGGTGGCACCAAATCTCCTCCCAGTGCTGGCAAGCAGTCCTTCTTCCTCGTCAGCTTCCGCATCTTGATCGAGCTGGCTGAGGTCAAGCTTTGGTGTTCGAAATAGCGAAGTGACGAAGACAATCAGGAACACGGCGAGGAAGGCGAACTGTGCCCAGAAAGCTAACGCGCCGAAGACTGGGAAGTTCGCTGTTACTCGATTTAGGAATGTAGACACCACACTTGGGGTGCAGACGTTCTTGGATCCGCCGTCGGTAGATAGCTCAGAGCATGGCTTCACCAGCTCTGGATGCTTGGTGCAATTGGGCTGATCGCCCGGAAATCTCGTTGGATTGCTGCAAAAGGTCTGAGCTCCGTAGATCGCATACTGTGGTGCAACAATCATGGCGATAGAATAGTTGATCGCAAGCATGATCAAGGTCAACATCACTGTTGCCATAAGAAGAGCTTGAGGCGTGGTGTGGCCTTTGCGAATCTCAAAGATCTTAATCCAGAGGAAGCGGATGCCGATGGCGGCAATACCTGCTACAGAGCTGCTGAAGAAGAATAATACTAATAAGGCCATGATCGCGTAGTCCACTGGGAAGACCCTCGATGTTTGAACAAACATCCAGTTCACGGGTTGGAATACGTTGATGCTATAAAATGTCAACATTTTGGATGTCTCAGAGCCTTTGCGGATCACATACCTGCCCAAAATATAGCCACAATGCTGCTTGCAAACCGAGTTCTTTGCCTTGTCGATGCCAGTAATCAACATTGATACCCAGAGGATGATTGCGATCACCAAAAGCAGAATACCTCCGATGAGCTTCAAGGGTCGGAATACGGCGCAGACTTTAGTCCAGACTCGGACAATAAATGACTTTCCTTCACCCCGAGCCTCCGCAGCAAGACGCTCTCGTCGGACCAGAGTTCGTTCTTCACGGACCAATGCCTCAAGCTCTCTCTGGTCCTTGGCCGGCAGTCCACCTTCGCGGCCTACATTGCGGCCTTCAAGTTGACGCTGTCTCTCCCGATTTTGCTCCAGAGCCGAAGCAGTAGTCTCGGATAATTGAGGGGCGCTGATGGAAGGAGCAGATTTGATGAAAGAGATTGGGAGAAGAGCGAGTCCAGCCGCAGTGTATAAAATATAGAGTAATGTGCCCAAGCAAATGAGCAATCCCAGAGCGAAGGTCAAGGCTCGTTCGCCATGATTCTCGGACAGTAGACCCTTGAAGTAGTCGAAATCATTCCACTCATGATGAGATCCTTTGCGGTCTATTGCGACCGGCACGAAGAAACCGACGAGGAATATGATGACCACAAGCGCAACGAATATCAGAGTGTACTTGAGCGCTCCCATCAATCTCTGAGAGAAAGTCTGAGTACCTTCTTCAGCTTCGACATCATCGTATTCTTCATAGAAAAAGTACGTAAATGGCACAACAAGAAGACATAAAACAGCATCCAAGCTATAAAGTGTATAGTACACAATCTCAAGTGTGTACAATATGTCATGAATCGTCTCTGGAGTAGCCCAATTTTTTTTGGCTCCAAGCTTGACAGAAGTTGTAGAGCTGACCAGCGCAATATCGACAGGAAGTAGAAGGACTGTGGCCAGCAAAGATGTCAACGTAATTATCGTTATGGTCGAGACAAGAGCTGATCTATCTCGCGGAGTCTGATATGTGTAGGTGAATATGGCAGCGATGAGAGCTACGAGAGCTACAGCAACCGCATATGCCACCCAGATAAAGGCCGTCTGTATGAGCGCCATATTGCGCAGTTCGAGCGCCGCGTCTCTGAGACTCGATTAATAGGCACTGTTTCGTGAGCTGACAACGCGTGGTGTTAGCTATACTGGTACAAACTGGAAGACCGAGACAGCGTTGTCTCTCACGAATAGACAATTGACTTACCTTTGCAGTATCGAATTTATCGTAAAAGTTACTTTTCCGGCACTATTTCATGTGAAGTAAGGAATGTGCGTGGTTCTGTTGCCTTGATAAGTTGAAGAGGAGGTGCGACTTCTGACGTAGGGCAGCTAAGGTTAATACTGCACTGTAAACAAGGATGAAGCTCATCCCTGCAAGCGCTAGTTGACGATCTTGAACCATCAAATCAACAACCACACGGCCGCGAGACCAGACGCATTTCAACAACAGAGAATATGATGCGAAATCTATCACGAACTTCATAATGCAATGCTACACGGAGCTGACACCTCCAACAGCTGTCACACACTCGTTGAGTCTGCCATTCGTCTCTGCGAACGCCAATAACCTTATCGTCGCGAAAACCTCCTTACTTCAAATCTTCACGACCAAGACGGTATCAATTGAAGCCGATGATTCACGGGAGAGTGATATATCGAAGCAGAATGGCAAGTGGGATGCGACGATCAGTGATGACGCGCTCGAGACGTCGTTTCCAGGAGTAGACTCTGTCTTGCGTACAGACCGCGAGAAGAGAACGAAGCTCGTCCTGGTGGCCGAATATACGCTCTCTGGGGCGATCACATCTTTGGCACGAATAAAGATACTCTCTTCAAAGTCTGGAGGCGAAGCCCTCTTGGTCGGGCTAAAGGATGCGAAGCTCAGTTTGGTGGAATGGGATCCTGAGCGGCCAGGGATATCGACTATCTCGATTCATTACTATGAGCAAGATGATCTTCAGGGCGGACCTTGGGCACCATATCTCAAAGACTGCGCCAACTACATTTCCGCTGATCCAGGCAGTCGTTGTGCTGCCCTGAAATTTGGTGCTCGAAACTTAGCTATATTACCTTTCAAGCAAGACGATGAGGATGTGAACATGGATGATTGGGATGAGGAGTTGGATGGACCAAGACCTGCTGACAAGAATCCGAAGACCACAAATGGCAGTGGCGGAAATAATGACACACCATACAGCTCCTCCTTTGTTCTACGCTTGCCAACACTGGATCCCAATCTCATTCATCCGATCCACCTTTCGTTCCTCTATGAATACCGAGAGCCCACTTTTGGTATTCTTGCCTCGGACACAACTCCAGCATCTTCGCTACTGTATGAAAGAAAGGATTATCTAACATATATGGTCTTCACCTTGGACCTTCATCAAAAAGCCTCGACGACGATTCTATCTGTCACAGGTTTACCATACGATCTGACTGAGGTCATTCCGTTACCGGCCCCAGTTGGAGGTGCTCTTCTCGTGGGCAGCAATGAGTTGATTCACATTGACCAAGCTGGGAAGGCGAATGGGGTTGCAGTTAACATGTTTGCGAAACATTGTACTTCATTTGGTCTTGCTGATCAGTCAGAGTTGGACATGCGCCTCGAAAGTTGCAAGATTGAGCAGCTCTCCATTCAGAATGGTGAGATGCTGATTCTCCTCCAGTCTGGCGACCTTGGAATTTTAAGCTTCCGCATGGATGGCCGATCTGTTTCTGGGCTGGATGTTCGACGAGTCTCCATTGAAGCAGGGGGGTCTATCCTTCTAGGCCGTGCCTCGACAATAAGCCCACTAGGTCATAATGCGCTCTTTATTGGAAATGAGTCTGCGGACTCTGTAGTCATTGGTTGGAGCAAAAAATCAAATCAGCAATCACGTCGAAAGTCCAGATTGGATTTAGTCGATAGCAAGGATGATATGTCCATGGGTGAGGATGAGGAAGAAGAAGATGACGATGTCGACGACGACTTGTACGGCGAAGGGCCGTCGGCTACCGTGGCTACTACCAATGGCACTACTCAGACAGATGCCGCCAACAGCAAAGCTGGTGACTACAATTTTCAAGTACACGACCGCCTGATGAACATTGCCCCAATTATTGACATGACTTTCGGAAAATGTGGCGCTTACCAAAACGAAGAAGAAAAGCTCAACGCCGACGGAGTGACAGGTGATCTTGAGCTGGTCGCAGCCGTTGGTAAGCAGAAAGGTGGATCTCTAGCGGTAATTCACAGAAAGATTCAACCGAAAGTAATTGGTAGATTCGAATTTCCCGAAGCAAGAGGCATATGGACGATGAGTGCCAAAAAACCTACAGAAAAGGGCCTGGAAGCTAAGAAAGAAAAGTCCACAATGAGTGGAGACTATGGCGTCCAGGCTCAATACGATAAGCTCATGATCGTCTCAAAGGCCCTTCCCGATGGCACAGAACAATCCGATGTCTACGCACTAACGGCAGCGAACTTTGAGGCCTTGACAGAAACGGAATTCGAGCCAGCTGCAGGCTCAACCGTCGAGGCTGGCACATTAGGCAACGGCATGCGTGTCATCCAAGTTCTCAAATCTGAAGTTCGAAGTTATGACGGTGGTAAGTCTCTTTTCTCCCTCACTTCTTGTTCCCTTTGGAAGCGGTTAGTCATTTAGTATGGAGACGCAAGACATATTTACGAACATTCTTCTATGAGCGGATCTATCGATAAAATTTTGGTCATCTTCCTGCTTTCTGGGGAGCTATTCGGGAATACATTATGTCCTATAGCATCAATGAAAGCGTTTACCACCAACTCTGAGCGTCTATACCATGTGCCACTACACCATCTAGAACAACCCCAATTAGAACAGGCTGCTAACCCCGCGGTTAATCTTAGATCTCGGTTTGGCTCAAATACTGCCTATGTTCGATGATGATACCGGTGCTGAACCTAAGATTATCAGTGCAAGCTTTGCGGATCCATTCTTGCTTCTGATCAGGGATGACTCAAGTATCTTCGTCGCTCAGTGCGACGACAACAATGAGCTGGAGGAGCTAGAACGCGAAGACGATGGGCTTTTAAGCACAAGATGGTTGACAGGATGTTTATACACCGACGCCACTGGTGTGTTTGCGCCTGTTCAATCTGATAAGGGCCAGAAGCCCGGAGAAAATATACTGATGTTCCTCCTCAGTGCTGGTGGAGCTTTACATGTAAGATTCTCTCGGGTCGACCAAATGTTCTCCACTGAGTTTGCTAGATATATGCGCTTCCAAACCTTTCGAAAGCTGTCTATGTTGCAGAAGGTCTCTGCTTTGTGCCACC
This sequence comes from Phialocephala sp. D728, assembly GCA_003988865.1. Lineage (NCBI taxonomy): Eukaryota > Fungi > Ascomycota > Leotiomycetes > Helotiales > Mollisiaceae > Phialocephala > Phialocephala sp. D728. The sequence continues at coordinate 64,531 of QYAJ01000077.1, read as the reverse complement.
AGTCCTATCAGCAGATTATGCAGCTAGAAGATCTGCCGCGCGTGAGACATTGGCCGAGATCCTAGTGGCAGATCTTGGCGATGTAGTCTCGACTTCACCTTATTTGATTGTAAGTTTTTGGAATGAGCACCAGAATGTTTGATTTAACAATTTGACAGTTGCGTCCTTCTAATGACGACCTTACGATCTACGAACCATTCCGAACAAGCTCTCCATCTCCAAGCGACCTCTCTACTACACTTCATTTCCTCAAAATTCACAACCCTCACCTGGCTCGAAATCCCGAAGTCTCCGCAGAGGTGACTGCAGAAAGCACGGATGCTACCAGAAATAAGCCAATGCGTGCTATCTCGAATGTCGGTGGCTACAGCGCAGTCTTCCTACCTGGTGGATCACCGAGCTTTGTTATCAAAAGTGCGAAAAGCGCACCAAAAGTACTGAGTCTACAAGGTACTGGCATTCGGGGAATGAGCAGTTTTCATACTGCAGGATGCGATAGAGGCTTCATCTACGCAGATGCTGAAGGCATTGCTCGCGTGGCACAATTACCTCCAGCATCCAACTTTGCTGAATTAGGTGTGACGCTACGCAAAGTTGACATCGGTGAAGATGTCCACGCAATCACATATCACCCAGGAATGCAGTGCTATGCTGTTGGTACAAGCACCAGAACCGAGTTTGATCTTCCGAAAGATGATGACCATCATCGAGAATGGGCTCGTGAGGATATAGCCTTCAAGCCAACCATGGAGCAAGGTTACCTTAAGTTGGTCAACCCAGTCAATTGGTCTGTGGTCAACGCAATCCCACTCGACCCCTTCGAGATGGTGATGTGTATCAACACCCTCAATCTCGAAATCTCCGAAGTTACCAATGAGCGAAAGCAATTAATCACGGTTGGCACGGCAATATGCAAAGGCGAAGACCTACCTACAAAAGGCCGCATCTATGTTTACGATGTCGTCAATGTTATCCCAGAAGCCGACCGTCCTGAGACAAACAAACGACTGAAACTTGTAGCGAAAGAAGAGATTGCTCGAGGTGCTATAACTGCCATTTCAGAAATCGGTACCCAAGGCTTCATGCTCGTTGCTCAAGGACAGAAATGCATGGTTCGCGGTTTGAAGGAAGATGGGACCCTGCTTCCTGTTGCTTTCTTGGATATGAATTCCTATGTTACTTCTATGAAAGAGCTTCGCGGCACTGGTCTTTGCGTCTTCGGTGATGCGATCAAAGGTGTCTGGTTCGCAGGATACACCGAAGAGCCTTACAAGATGATGTTGTTCGGAAAATCAGCAAAGAGCATGGAAATTGTAGCGACAGAACTACTTCCAGATGGAAAAGAGCTATACATCGTAGCTGGAGACTCAGACTGCAATTTGCATATCATGCAATATGACCCTGAACGTAAGTTAACCCCTATTCTCGCGCCCCGAATCTCGCCTAATTATCTAGATCCAAAATCCGTTCAAGGACATCTGCTTCTTCACCGCTCGACTTTCGCTCTGGGTGGCCATATGCCAACTTCTATGACACTTCTTCCTCGTACTAAAGCTGCAACTATCCTTCCTTCGTCGCCAGACGCGATGGATGTTGCGGCCGATGCAACTATTCCCGAGCATGAGATACTTATCACTACCTCGACAGGGTCCATCTCGCTGCTCTCACCCCTAAGTGAGGCTCAATACCGCCGGCTGAGTACACTGACGTCTCATTTGACCAACACGCTTTATCATGCTTGTGGGCTGAATCCCAGAGCGTATAGGATAGATAGAGATGCGCCGGAAGGAATGGTTGGGAGCCGGACAGTGGTAGATGGGACGGTTTTGATGCGATGGATGGAGTTAGGGAGTCAGCGACGAACGGAAGTTGCTGGACGAGTCGGGGTAGATGTTGATGAAGTGAGAGATGAATTGGTTGCGCTTATGGGAGGATTGGGATATTTGTGATGCAGTAAAGCCATCGGGATTATATGGAAAGATTTGACGCAGTTTATGAGTTCATGACTGATTAAAGATTTGATAACTTATGTGCTATAATATCTCGGTGATCTTGGAAGAATACTATCCGTAAGGTCTAGGAATATGAGAAGACATGCCGCCGGTGCTGTGTTGGGAGCTCTGGTCGGTTTCGGACAATAGAGACAAAACCTTGATTGGGTAGTGCCTGTCAGTGGAAAAAAGAGGGAGAAAGTCAAGCATGGTACATTGTCTCTTGTTCACAGTTCCGATTTGTGAATTGAGGTTCATAGAGTATTTGAAGTAGGGTGCAGATTGCAGAGTAGTGCCATTGTTGGAAACACGTGTATATGGTCAAAGATTTTGAAAACTTCGATCAATGTGCTCCCTTCTCCAAAATCGGCCTCATTTTGATCACTGGAATTAGAAAGTGAGCCATTCGAGAACGCCAGCTCGATGGAGTCCTCTTTCGACGAAGAAAATAGAGCAGGAAGAAATCCGTGAGACGCGTCCCTAGCAGGAAGGAATGAAGTTTTGCAGTTGAACTTCATCACTTCGTCAGCGTCCTTTCTTAACAACCTTTCTCAACAATTTCCTCTAAATATCGATACACCTATTGAGTTTCGAAAAATAAAAAACTGACATATCTACTCTGGAGCCTACATCCTGTAGGCAGCAAAATGTGCGAGTTTCGGACACTGAAATGCCCCTCTTGTCAACCAAACCATCACCAAAAGGCATTGAGTGCATACATTCCCTACATCGACGTAGTTCGCAATTTCTTCAAGAGACAAGACCCATGGACAGGCCAATACTGGTGCGGCGCTATCAAAGACAATAGGCATATGAATCTTCACGGGATTTCTTGCGGAAGGCACACGAACCCTACTAGCAATCCGACTCAAGGTAGGTGCTTCCCACATGCCTTCCGATCTAGGCGAAGCTAACAGATCATTTCTAGCCGGCCTAGAGATGATCCAGATGTTCAGGTTGCTATGTACTTCGTGTATTCGCTTCAACTATATAGCCCTAAATACGACAGCCCATTTCGAGGTAGACCTTGGCTTCGGGACGTCCCGCTTGGCCCAATGATTCACAAGTCTGGTATGGCATCGAGTTATCATTATTTCTCCTTACTCGACTAGCTCTGAGTCTCGGGCCCCAAGCTTCTGTCGAACTAGTCGGAATTTCATGCATTTGGATGCCGCAAAATCAGCGTCGTTGCCCTAAATGCACAGCAAAATCCGATCCAGCTCAAAGTCTCCTGCAGCATCTTTCCAACTCAGCGAAAACACCAAACCCACGGAAAATTCAGAAAGACTCAACACACTCTCCAACAATGTTTGAATGGGAATGGATTTCGGTCGGCGAAGCATCGCTAGAGATGTCTCGAACAGATTCTCAGCGATCTGAATACAGTCCATGGGCGCAGATACGTCCAACCTCGCCTCTGACTACTCCAGAAGCTGCTTTATCATTAGCTACACCTTCCCCACCTGAGAAGTTCCAGCAATCTATCACTATACGAGGATCAAATCAAAATGGTTCGGATGAGAGAAAGGAGAAACTGGTTGGAACTATCCAGCAAGACGGAACGCAGACTAAATCCGAGCGAGAGGAGCAAACGATGAGCCTGGAGACCGCCGCAAACAACATGATCGACGAATTTCTAAGCGGGGCATGGATTGAATATCTAGATGCGATAAATGGATACCGAGAGATTGAAGATGCAGCAGCGGAAGGAAATTTGTCAGGCTATCTAGAGGATCTTCAAAAGAAATTTCCAATCCAAGGATCGTGCTTCAAGGCTAGGACTGAAACTGTCCCAACAGAGCGTTGAGGAGGAGATTGGAAAGGATATTGGGAATTATATATTGTTTATTTGCATGGCCCTACTATGGGAGATAGTTCCACGGAGTTCATTTGCAAAGGAAAATTGCTGAAATGTATGCATAGGATAGTGGAAATAGCAACGCAATTCTATTGTCATTATAGGACATGTGTCCAAGTCAAAACTCCTCATTAGAAGCAGCAGATATTACCCAGTGTTTTGTGCCGTTGAGGCTCGTCCTGTTGCCTTCCAATTTTCCTCTCTTTCCCCGGACACTTTCCTCCCAAATTCCTTGACTCTCAAGCCTCAATCCGGATCAACCGATTAGCACCTGGGTTATTCTCTGAACTCAGTTCTCAACATCCTTCGCCGCAGGCGCAAAAACCTTTTGTCTCCTCCACAAACAAGCACTAACCACACTGCTAACAGCAAAAAGCACACAAAGTGCAATGCTCAATCCCCAAATACTCTTCATCTCATAACACGTCGTCTTGCTAGCTCCAGCCCATACCCAGTAATTCACTTTACTCATGTTCACCCCCACCGAATCGAGGAATGAAGAAGTTGTTCCGACATTAGGGAGAGCAGCACAGTCGAGATAGGAAAGAGGTTTTCCGACAGTGACGGCGACGACGATCACGGCGATCAGGAGAGCGGAATCCAGGCCCGTGGAGATCAGGAAGGGGAGCATAGAGTCGAAGTAAAGGATATAGGAGATCGAGACGTAGAGGACGGCTATGCATGTCTGTGTGGGAATGTTAGTGGGTGAGTCGGGAAGGAAATGGAAAAGGGGACGTACGACGCTGAGAGTGCCGATCAGGACGTGTGGTGGTGATTGGTTTGCAGAAACCATTTCGGCGATGAAGTTTGCGGTCATGCCAATAATGGCAATAAGGGAGACTGCTTCCATCCCGCGCACCACGGTGAAGGTCGCACCGAGAGCTCCGAATGCTGGTCCTTGCATTTTGGCGGGTGGTGATTGAAGTATAGAGTCTGGTTTGATGGCTATAGATTGGACTTCTGGATTCTCGGAACAAGGCTTGTATAAGACGCCGTTGATGATAACTGGGCCTCTATAAGGAATGAAAGTAGATGGTGGTAGTGTTGGTATTGCCGTAATGGCGTGTGATAGATTCTTCAAAAAAAGTTCGAGTGAAGGTAAGCTGAGCTGGCAGCAATGAGTGACTAAATGCCTGAAGAGACAGTCTCAAGGAGATGAAAGTCCAAAAGCGACTAAAGAAAACAGAAAAGAGATGATTTTGTAGTTGGGAGGAAAGCTGATGATGAGATTGAGGAATGGAAAGCAAGCAAACCAGCGGACTCAGCACTCTTAAATATTCATCATGCACCCAACAATTCTCATAAGATCTCGATTGCCCACGGTAGTTCTTGGTATCAAAGAAGAAAAAAGCATGACTCTATAATTGTTGATACAATGGCCCGTTGTGACAGGCGCTGACCTGTCCAATGGGACCAGATCCACGGCTTGAGGTCACGCCCTTGGCGGGCGCTTCATAAACGACCAGCTTCGCAATGAGACCTCGCGGGACCAATGATTCGCATCAGCCTCGCGGCAAGGGAAACGCGAGACCAGATAGACGACCCAGACATCGGGATTGTGCCGCGATCCTAATCATGGTCGTATGAGAATGGCAAAGGGATTAAGCTTGGTAGCTGCCGGTCTGAAATAGGCGCACTGACGGGTCGCGTTTGAGAGCATTGAAACATGAGGCTGGAAGCGCGGTTGTGGAAGGTGAGGCAAACCTATGAGCTAGCTGCGATCGTGATTAGGATCTTCAAGAGCATGAACGGCCATATGGTCGGCGTACGCCACTCATACGAGCTGTAGGATGATTTGGCTGTAGTCTTGGGAAGGAAATGATCTTGACTGGGTTTCCTTTGGATAGAGATGACTCTGTAGCATGTGAGAAAATCTGTCAGGCTACCTAGGTACTCAATGAAGAACGAATCTGATAGCGTGTGTGAGTAACATTGCACAGCCCGTTTCATGTTGCTTGATTGTTGTCATTATGAAGCAGCGGAACAATGACGGAAGGATGAAGTTTGGTGAAAGGTTGATGACTTCAAAATCTGGGCCGGACCATGTCCTAGCCTTGCCTCGCGTAGAATTTCCCCCCCGGGATGACTCGAGTGAGCTTCCAAAAATTATTTTGAGAATCGCAAATACGAATCCGCAAACAACTACTGCAAACCACAACAGCAGAATCTCTCAATGCCATTCTTTTACCGATAACACATATTTTCTCTATCTGCAGAAAATCTGCCAGCACCGCAAACCCTCTACAACTGCAATGGCATCCTCATCCGTGTCCGCCTCTGGCACCGCGACAAATATCGCAGATTTAGGGAAGAAAATCTACGATGAATGTCTGCCTATCCAAGAAGAGAACCCGCGGGCTGTGTTCCATCAGCAAGATATTTTCGATCTTGAGATCTTACCGCCTGGTGCAGATGGGCAAAATGATATTAGTTTGGCGGTGCAGGTTCTCCAGAAATTGACGGATGAGAAATTGCTTAAGGTGGTTCACGATGGCGGGATGGGGTGGAAAGTGAGGACCGTCGAGGAAGCGAAGAAGTGAGTCTCTCGTGTTCTATTCCTCAGAGGCTTGTTACTGTGGAATAATACGGTAGCAATGGGGAGGTTGGTTTGGAGAATGAACACAAGCTGACTAGAGTAATGATACAGGTACCGGGGCCTTACGTCTGAAGAAGAAGTCGTCTATAGCCACATCGACGAAGCAGGCGATGAAGGAGCCTGGACAAAGACCATCAAGACCCGGTCAGGTCTCCACGAGGCCGTTATTCAGGCTGCGATCAAGAAGCTCAAGGGAAAGAACATAATTTCGGACATGAAGTCTGTTGAGCACCCTACGAGGAAGATGTTCATCAAGAGCAGCCTGTCTCCGAGCGACAGAGCAACAGGAGGTCCTTGGTATACGGATGGAGAGCTAGACGAGGATTTCATCGAGATGGTTATGAAGATCCTCTTTGACTATATCTTGAAGAGGACTTTCTATTTTAGTAAGAGCTATGGTGGGATTAGTAAGAAGGAGCCGAAGAAGGTGGTGAGTAAGATGAGCCCGGAGGAAGCGAGGGCGAGGAGGGATCAAGTGCTTGGTGCTGAGGGGGGAGAAGAGCCGCTGGATGAGAAGACGAAGCGAATGAGGCATTATGAGAAGCATTTGCCTATGCCGGCCGGATATCAGAACTACCCAACGCTGGATGAGTTAACGGTCTGGATTGAGAAGGGGAATTACTTCTCACAGACGTTGACGGCGAGTGAGATTCAGCAATTGTTGGATGTTATGGTCTTCGATGATAAAATCGAGAGATTGATCGTGGGGTCAGAAGGTGTGGCATACCGGGCTTTGAGGAAGAGCATGTTAAGCGAGGATGACAGAAGGAGTGTCCTGACAGAAGCTCCTTGTGGCCGATGTCCGGTCTTTGATCTCTGCGAAGAAGGTGGACCCGTTGGTCCATCTAATTGCGAATATTTCACTGAGTGGCTGAGCCTGTGAGAGTAAGGAAGGGAAGACTTTGGCGTTTATGCATAGCGTGGATTGGCTTTGGAGTTTGGGAAGATACCACGGACTTATAACTTGCATATCAGGAAGCATTGGTCGGATTATGTGGGATAGGCAGAAAAGCCACCAATGGTATGGCAATTTTCGACATCCTCCTAGCGTATAACGAAACAGTAGCTGTATCTGCAATCGATTCATGGTTGCAACGTTTAGAGTGAAGTATCGAAATATAGTTGAAGATAATGGGCGTGTTATGCTTGCTTGGCGTGCATGCCTATTGGCATTGATGAGCAAAGAAAAAGAAACTCATGTGACGCAAGGGCAATCACAGCTTGCACATCACACAATTGACGAGTCACAGAAGAGAGGACATGAGTGGTGTAGAATCAGGCGTCATTGCTAATGCATCGACTCAACGTTTTTTTCGTTCCCTCACCAACCATCACCATGCGAGCATCTCAGGACCATGAAAGACAGCGCTCAAGCATAATGAATAACCTCCGAAGTTCTCCCATTTACAATTCACCGGACTTAACAATGGTAGGCTTCTTGTTGTATTGGACCTTTCCGCTGCCGCTTCCGGTAGCCTCAAGAGCCTTGACGACAGCCAGTGACTCTTGGTCAGCGACCTCACCGAAGACAACGTGCTTACCATCGAGCCAGCTGGTAACAACGGTGGTGATGAAGAATTGGGAACCGTTGCTATGGGAATGAAGAGTCAGCTGTGTTTTAAAATGAAGGGTCGTGCACTGCTTACGTGTTGGGGCCGGCGTTCGCCATGGAGAGAAGTCCTGGCTTGGTGTGCTTTCTGGAGAAGTTCTCATCGGCGAATTTCTCACCGTAGATGGACTTGCCACCAGTGCCCTATCCAATTGTGAGCAACCGTCATGTATATATTGATGATGGAGGACGTACGTTGCCGCGGGTGAAGTCACCTCCCTGAAGCATGAATTGAGGGATAATGCGGTGGAATGAAGAGCCAGAGTAGCCAAAACCCTTCTCACCAGTGCAAAGAGCGCGGAAGTTCTCGGCGGTCTTCGGGACTACATCGTCGTAGAGGAGAAAGTTGATACGACCGGATTGTTCTGCGATGGACGAAGGTTAGCTCTCGAATGGTATGATGTAGGTGGGGTAACCCGCGGACCGACGTCAACAATAGGATGAGGTGATGGAAGTCGAAGGATATCGAGCTTGAAAGTGACAATATTACAGTATATGCTGATGGAATAGATGATAGCGATGATGGGATTGACCATGGTATTTGAAGATGAGAAATTGTTTACTTACCAGCAACCTTAGAGGTCGGCTTGCCAGAGGCATCAAGAACTGGGCCTTCCCAGGTAACGTCGAAGAATCTACAATTGTCAGCACGATGAGGATACGATTGTATCGCATTGAGATAGATGACTTACGTCTTGATGGTCATATTTGCGGTTGATGCGTGGAAGTTTCTTGTTGAGGATTTGTATGTGAAGGATTTTGCTATGGAGGAATGAAAGTGGCTCGTATGGCGGGGCAGTCTTAAGAGGGGCATCTTGACTTGTGGCGCTAAGACAATAACGGGTAAGCGACAAATTCACCTCATTGGCCGAGTAGAGCTGAGCAGCAACGAAAGACCGCTCGTTCGCCGCCTGGAGGCAAAAGTCCCAGGATTTCCAGGATTCTGACAGGATCGGAGAGATGGTGAGGGAGGGGAGGGGTGAGAAGGCGCGAGAAGCGTGAGGGAGGGGTCATGCTGTGCGGGAGTCCATTGCGTGCTGGGCCAGAGAAGAGCTCAGCTCATGCCTCATGGCTGCCGTGGCTGCGTTCTGCAGTTTCAGGAAGCTCTCTTGGTCACCTCCACGCCGCCCCCCTTGCTTCCAACGAGTATCGAGTCTTCAATCGCCCACATTCTTGAGGGATATGCCAGGCCCGAGATTGCCGGCAATAGCAAGACTGGATCCCATCAGAAAAAGGGGGTGCTTTGACAGTCCGTTGACTTTCAATGACTTCATCCTGAGGAGAGCTTTCGGCAACCAGGACTGGGAGCTCCCGCTGCGGCAAGAAAGTTGGAGATAGGGGACAGGTTTTGGCCTCGATCACCGAGCCCGTAAGCCCGTCGTGTGAAAGAGCTGCTGGACTCCGCCCCGCACCATGCATGTCTTTCACCACACCAACTTTCCCTTTCCCAAACACCGCCGTTGTTTGGATGTGCAGGTTACATGCGTCTGGAGACCCGGTGTAGTACGTACCTCGGAAAGATTATAAGAAAGGAGAGCTTCGAAGGGAGCAGATGTGAGGCCTTGTTGAGAAGACAGGAACGCGGCTTTTAAAATACAGTGGGATGCAACTGAGAACGTGAAGAAGGATTCTCGAGTCAAGGTGATGCAGTGGATGTTGGTACAAAAATGGATGATGGATGAGAAGAAATCAACTCGATGTCAATGCTCTGATTTTTCTCCCCCGTTTGTTTAGGGGCCGAGACAGGGGTTAGCTGATGTCTAACAGGCCAACATTGTACAGCACTCTACCTATTTTCGCCCGAAGTCAGCAAAAGTAATGCATTTATATTGCAGTGATAGTGTTCCACTTCAATATGACGATTCTTTAATCCACTGAATCGTCTTTTCCAGAGCATATATTCATTATCACGTGACATGGACATTGTCGGGTTTCAAGGATGTTGTTGGCGCGTTGGCGGTCGGTTCTGACATCTTCAAGTGAAGCGCAGCTCAAATAAATCTACACGCACGCTCAACAGTAGCAGTATCACCTTGTCAATTCTGGCATTGCTATTATGGATCTCGCTAGCTTGAGGGAGGCTGCGGCCAATCTGACTTTGTATGATCTCAAGGCCGGTGTGCGAAAGGTTCAAAATGGTAGGGATCCCAGTTCCGCCAGCTGGCAGTATGCTCACAGTGGAATCCGTAGCCGTTATGAACTATACCGAAATGGAGGCTAAAGTCAGAGAAGCTACCAATAATGAACCTTGGGTCAGTGCTCCCGAACTCTGCCAGTGTCGTGAGAATCAACTGGCGCAATGTCCTCCGTGAAGGATATAGAGAGACTCGGAATACTGACTTCCTGGGCAGGGTGCCAGCTCAAGTCTGATGCAAGAAATTGCCAATGGGACATACAATTAGTCAGTTATATGCGTCAGCGTTATCAGTGTTGCTGACAGTAACTGTAGCCAACTACTGAACGAGATTATGCCTATGATATACAAGCGGTTTACGGAGAAGGCGGCCGAGGAATGGAGACAGATTTACAAGGCCTTACAACTACTTGAATTCTTGATTAAGAATGGCTCTGAACGTGTCATCGATGATGCGCGATCACATCTCACGCTGTTGAAGATGTTGAGACAATTCCACTTCATTGACGCAAATGGGAAAGACCAAGGTGTCAATGTCCGAAACAGAGCCAAGGAACTTGCGGAGCTTCTCAGCGATGTCGACAGAATCCGAGCAGAACGAAAGAAGGCCCGAACGACTCGAAATAAGTACACTGGAGTAGAAGGAGGAGCAGGCTTAGGCGGAGGACTCTCGAGCAGCAGCAGATATGGCGGGTTTGGCAGCGAAGAAGCAGGCAGCGGCAGTGGAGGAGGTTATGGTGGATATAGTGGTGGGGTCTATGGCGATGGAGGTGGATTTGGAGGCCAAACAAGCGACTTCCAAGACTCTTCAAGCCGTGATCATTCAGCGACCGGCCGCAGAGATAGATTCGAGGAGTATGATGAATATGATGAAGGGGCAGTCGCCGCACCATCTCGACGACAGGCTGATGCGGCACCGTCGTCCTCGAGCCGACGGAAAACGACAGAGAGAGCTGCAGCAAAGAAGCCAGAACCACCTAAGAAGGAACCAGAGGTTGACCTATTCTCTTTCGATGACCCTGTCCCTACATCTGCTCCTATTGCTGCACCAACAGCTTCCAACACAGCAGCAGATGACGACGATTTTGACGACTTCCAATCTGCCACTCCTTCCGTACAAACCTCCGCACCGTCATTCCCAGCGATATCCGCTCCCACCGCAACCACAACCTCTACAACACAATACGCCGCTCCTCAGCCAGTATCTGCCCCTAAAGCAGCTAATCTGACTGATCTGGTTGGATTCTCATCCATTTCACCAGCAACCAGTACCAATCCAACACCCGTCAACTATTCTGCCTTTTCACCGCCAGCTGTGGCTCAGCAACCACGTCCCACTGGCTACCAAGGCTCTCAACCAAACTATTTTACTTCTGTTCCGGCACCTTCGAATCAAGCAAAGCCTGCTTCGGCAAACTCTTCCATCAAGTCGCCTGCTGTATCTAAGCCAGGCGCTGGGGGTGACGCCTTTGGTTCTTTATGGTCATCGGCAAGTGCAGGTATCAAGAAGACCAGCACACCCACCTCCGGACCTGCTCTTGGACAGCTCGCAAAGGAGAAAGCCAGCGCTGGTATTTGGGGCGTTGGATCCTCCACAAGTTCGACCCCAATGGCACAACAACAGAGGCCTCCACAAGGGCAGCAACCGCTAGGTAACGGACTTGATGATCTATTAGGTTGATGGATGATGATAATATGTCAGATTAGTAGCTTTCACAGGAGAACACGTAAGGTATGGAGGTTCTCGATAGATCATGGCGTATAAAATCGTTTTATTTCAGCACTTCGTGACCCCTCCAACGCTCAAATATTACTTTTCCACAAGCGAATCATCAAGTGATCAGGGCCCCCTACCTCGCCATCTAGAGGCCATACATAGACAACAGCTCCGCGACGTCTAGGCTTAATCTCACTTCACAGAAAGTACTCAAGTATCGCTGCTGCATATATAGCTTTCATTTTCGCCCCAGAGCAAATCAGCAGAGCTATCGCAATACTACTTCCATTTCAAACTAGTACTACTTATAGCATTCACGACAACAACATTCGCTTCTAGGTCTTACGCCCGCTTCGTCTCCGCCAACGTCAACGCAGGCAAACTAGTCTCAACGGGCTTCCCCCACTCTGGGGCCCTCAAATCATCATCCTTAACCTGCTCCCCGGTCACTGGATGCTTATAATGGAACGGCACGACCCTCGTATCTGGCCACAACATCAACTGCTCAACAATCTCATCCGGACCCGTCTCATTCTCAGGATACGTCTTCGTCTCAAATGGCACAAACTCCCCAATCTCCTTATTACTCCACCCCTTCTCGAAACTCGCGTGCCAGAACGGGAAATACTTTAACTTCCAAATCTTCCAAATTCCGTTCTCCTTGATATATTCGTTCTCGTAGACGCCACCTTCCCACCATTGTACGAACCCCCGAGGATGGGTGTCTTGGATGGATTTGTGGGTTCCTGCGGACATTAAGGCGCGGAATCGTCCGCAGGCAGTCTTTCCGTCAGAGCGGATGTCGATAACGTCTTGCATTTGCGCGTGGTCGAGGAGGAACCCATGAACGGGACCGTTGCGTCCGTCTACAAAGCGAGGGGCAAAGCGTTCGAGATATAGACGTGCAACACCGGCTTTGCGGCGGTAGCGGCCTCCGATGAATTCGACGAAGGTACCGGCATCGTCGGCATAGAGGTCTACGACCTGGCGTGGTGGTTAGTATTTTGAGACGAAAGTGTGGAAGCGATGGGAGACTGACTTCTTTGTACAGACACTTGTCGAGGTAGTATCCATACTTGAAGTGTAGCTTCTTGATTTCTCCTTCGTCTAAAGATCTTTAGAATTATATTTCCTGTATCGGGTTTGAGATGGAAGAGGCGTACCACTTAGTCGAGTGACTTCCTTCCTCAAACTCTCGACAAGCTGTTTGAGCTCTTCTACCTCATTGCCTGCACTACCCATCTTGAATTCTTTCTTTGCTGAATCCTATTCCTTGAAGCGTTCTGATTGGTTCTAAGAATGTAATGTCAACAATACTTGACACGCACCGAGTTATTATCTGAATTTCCACCATTGTGGCGCGACGTGTTATACTCTGCGCCGACAGTAATCGCATGTATACTTCCGAGAAGAGGAAATTTCAAACGAGCTTACCGACCGGGTATTTTGCACATGATTTTGTTATTCTGATTGCAATTGAAAGTCGGTTTCAATAACCCGAGCAAGTATTTGCGACTTCAGCGGCTGCATGCAGCAGTGTTTTGCGGGGTAGCTCTGTGGTGCGGGGCGAGCAGCTGTCGTATCAGCCAGTTTTAAGGCTTTAGACAAAGTTTTATCAGGCTAGTGTATAGAAAATGATAGTAGGGTCTCCGATTGGGTTGTTCGACGCGTTCACATTGTTCTGGGCCATTGGAAGTTCACGAATAATAATTCCGACAGGCAGAGCTTCTGGGAGGTAGATTGCAGGGAAAGTTAATAAGATTGTGCCTCCTCCTTATTGAAGACATTATACATATTGATATGATGAGAGAAATAGTGATCTCTATTTGTGAAATTTACCAGACTAGATTGTCAGAGATCACCTGGAATATCAAGTCCAGATTTCGCCAAGCACGTAGGAGATGCAGAATCACTGCAATCAAAATCTCGGGTCTCCTTGTCAACTTTTGTGAACCAAGTTCCCCAATTGTAGTTTCCATAAAATTCTAGTGGTAAATTTATACCTCCAAAGGTAGCTTGTAAAGCCGGATAGCATTTGTCCTCCCAATTGCTTCTTTCTGGTCTGCTGGGAGGTCGACAGTCTTCCACCAGTCTTGTCCATCCTTCACAGTGTCGTAAGGAGTATCTGCACTGTGTCAGCATTAAGTGTATATATTCTTGAGTGGAAGTACCAATTGCATATAAACACCTATCAGCACCAAGCTCCTGGATGCAAAACTTCAATCCTGCAGTATAGAAGTTTCCTGAGGTAGTGATATGCACATTGTGCTTGAAGTAATACAGGTAGTCTTCTTTGCTCGGCCGTGTTACTTTTTTGTTTGGATGATTATACCAGTGGCATGCTCGCCAGAGATTGAGAGGAATACTGCAGCCAGTCAGTAAAAAAGACATCAGAGCAAGTTGGCAAGTCTGACTTTTCTCCTAAATGCCCCGCCACGATCTGAACTTTCGGATACCTGTCAAAGACCCCGCTTGAGCACATAGCGTACAAATGAAACGACAAATCGAGATGAAACTGGACAGCAGCTCCCAGCAGATGTTTTCTGATCCCATATGGCTGATCTGGCTGCAAATCCTGCTTAATGCAATACCTTGGATGAAAATAAATAGGAACATCAAGCTCTTGCACCATTTCCCAAAACGGCCAGCACTTCTCAGTGTCGAAATACTCTTTCCCACTTCCGTCTTCTCCCATACTCTGGAAATCATTCACCAGTCCACCAAACATACCCAGCTCCTTCACAGCACGTTTCAATTCCAGCGCCGCTTGGACTGGATTATGCATAGACACAGCAGCCAGGGCTCCAAACCTGGACGGGTTCTTCTTCACTTCTTCAGCCAGGTAATCGTTCGCTACTCTTGCTATTTCTTCAGCTTTGACAGGATCAGGCTCGCCTTGAGCGCCAGGAGAGGTCAGGGACAAGAGCATGTATTCTACGCCATGTTCGTCCATGCTCTTCAGGCGCTCATCGTGAATGTCGAGAAGATTCTTTTGGTACGCCGTAAAGGTGGCTGTTGGGTCTTGGCCTGGTCTAAGGAGGTTTGCCCAAGAGGCGAGTCCTGCGACGCCCGCAGGGTCGATTATGGCTTCCTCGATGGCGATGGTGCCTTTTGCCATTTGTTGGAGTTCCTTCTCAACTTTGGCTTGAATGTGATTGGAAATGATGAGACGGAATCAAATGATGAGACGAAATCAGATGGTTTGTATTCTTAGGACAATGTTCTTGGATTGCACGAACAATCAAGTTAGAGTCCATTTAGAAAGAGGGGATCACCGAGCTTTCAGGACGATATCAAACGGTGCATGATGTGCTGCAGGGAAGCATCGGCAGTGACTGCAAAAACACATATTCAGCACGATCTCCATAGGAAGGCAGATTGCGATGTCTGGATGATTCGAATTCTCGCATTATGCCGATATCAGGTCCAAGCCACCCTTCATCCACAGTCTCGGGGAGTTGCAGCCGAGGTGTAGGGGAGGACGCATCATGTGATCACATCGCGTCTTAGGTGTGGGACGTGTGAACGCCACCCCCCACACTTTAGCCAGCCTTCGTGCAACAAACTAGATATGAGGGCGGCAATATGTCGTTCACCTTCCGCAAGAAATTCGACCTTTCAACTTCGGTGGTGGTCAGATCAACAGCTCCTTGAGCACTAATCCAAGATGGCTGGGACAAATGGGACAGGTCTGGTGAAGTCTATCGAGACGCGGCTCTTCATCAATGGCGAGGTTAGATCTTGTCTCGTACAGAAAAAAAATTGGTCCTGATTAACGACCTAGTTTGTCGAATCTTCCAATGGCAAAACATTCGACTTACACTCACCCAAGACTCTCGAAGTCGTAGCCAAAGGTAATTTCTTGTCCTTTTCTCCCAAGATTTCGTCTAAGCCGGCCCCACAGTCCACGAAGCCTCAGAGCACGACACAGACAGAGCCGTAGCAGCAGCCAAAGCAGCACAGCCAGCATGGGCAGCCCTCAGCGTCGAACAACGCTCTGGCTACTTCAAGAAACTTGCTCAATTGATCCGAGATCATCATGACGAACTTGCTCACCTAGAAGCGCTTTCAATGGGCAAGCCTGTGTCGACTTACTTCGATGCTATGGCTTGTGCGTCTGTTTTTGATCATTATTCGGAAGCCGGCTATACGCCTCAGGGAACGTCGAGTCTGAATACGCCTGGATATATTAATTTGACGCTAAGACAACCGTTTGGTGTGGTTGCGGCGATTATTCCTTGGAACGTTCCACTTTTGTTCTTTGCCAATAAGGTTGCTCCAGCTTTGACTGTGGGGAATACAGTGGTATTGAAGAGTAGTGAGAAGGCTCCTTTGACTGTGAGTCCAAAGCACAGAAGTATTCGAAAGCTTCTAAATACTAATAGCTTGGCAGTCTGCTCGTGTTGCTCATTTCGTGAAGGAGGCAGGCTTTCCACCAGGAGTAATCAACATTATTACTGGTTTTGGTCAGGTCTCAGGCTCTGTCCTAAGTCATCACATGGATGTTCGGGCACTTTCATTCACCGGGTCAACGAGAACAGGAAGACATATTCAAGAAGCAGCTGCAAAGTCAAATCTGAAAGTGGTCATGCTTGAACTTGGTGGGAAGTCTCCAGCTGTTGTGTTTGCTGACGCCGATCTTGAGAAAGCTGCTGAAGCTACCCAACACTCCGTGCAATCAAACAGTGGGCAAGTTTGTATGGCAAACACGAGAATCTACGTCCAGGACACTATCGCAGACAAGTTTATCGGGATATTCAAGGAGAAAATGGCGCACGTAGCGATTGGAGACCCGACTTTACAAGAGACGAATCATGGGCCACAGGCCGACAAAGTTCAATATGAGAATGTCCTTCGATACCTGGAAATCGGTAAGCAAGACGGAAAATTGTTAATGGGTGGCCAATCCCCGTCCGAACATCCTGGCTACTTCATCACACCTACCGTATTTCTGGACACACCCGAAGATTCTCGGATCATGAAAGAAGAGGTATTCGGCCCGGTAGTAAACATCAACGTCTTCAAGACCGAAGAAGAAGTCATGACCAAGGCAAATAATACCGAATACGGGCTCTACGCTTCAGTTTTCACCAAGAACATCGATCGAGCTATACGATTCGCGAAAGGTCTTGAGGCAGGAACTGTTGGGGTGAATTGTACCAGTCCTACGACGGGGAGAGAAACACCATTTGGCGGATACAAGGGCTCTGGTATCGGTAGGGAAGGATATCATCACAGTATGAATAACTTTCTGGAGACGAAGACGGTCGTTATCAAGATTGATGAATAGATGCGCTGGGAATATGCCAGTGAGATAGATGAGTTGCAGCTTCAGGCTGAAATCGAACGTTGAGTGCATACGATGTAAGATCCATGAGAGCGAGAGCGAAATATTCCATCATGCACATATACTGATCAAAGACTCTTACATAACTTCTCTCTTTCTCAATGACCTGAATGACTGAGAACAGAAAGACACTCCAACACTTGCCGCGATTCAATTGCCGAAACCTCTTCTAACAAAAGAATCTAGAGCTGGAAGCCTCTCCCACCTTGAAGGTGGACTGGCGCGTGTGGGGCCTTTCCCCGCCGATCTGGGTGCTCTTCCGCCCCCCTAAACGCTACCCCGCACTCCATACATGGGGCCACGCCGTACACGCCGCTGCACCTGCCACTCCGAGACCCTGGAACTCCCTCCCCGTGAGCCTCTGCCTCCCTCTTGTGATCCAGACGCCACTGGCCGTCAACGACGCGTCTCCACAAGCTATTGTTGAGAACGAATGCCACAGTACATCAATGCTTCGTAGCCTTCACTTCTGTTGTCGTCGGCGACTCTTACTATTTATGAAGGGAATGAGCTATAGCAATGACTGAAAATCAGGTGGTCGATAGCCGCAGAGCCAGTACGAGTTCGAATAATCAGTTGAAGGCGAAGAAAGTGCGTACGCCGAAGAGTTGCGACAGGTGTAAGAGTAGAAAGACTAAGGTGAGTTGTTCTGATTGAACTAAGAATCAAATGCTAATTTGAAAGTGTATTGATCCAGGTCGGTCATCTCCTAGGACAACCTCAGACATGTTCTTAAATAAACGAAGCATATCAAGCTCCTTCATGGAACCCCAAGCTAACAATCGCCTGATCAGTTCCTGGTCCTTGCAGATACTGCGCACATATTGGAGCTGAATGTGGAGTTGCACAACGTCCAAAGCAAAGACCATACTATCATGTCTCCGAAGAAGAATACCGATGCTCTATGCAGATATTGCAGCACTTTCTTCCCGAGGAAGAGCTCAACCTAGTAACCTTGAGAGCGATCGCGAAAGATATCAAGAGCGGAAATAGTCCAAAACCATTCTACAGCTTCAAGACCGACAAGGCAGACAGTGAGCCTTTAGAAGGTACTACGAGCAATGACTCGGAACCTGATACCGAGGAAATTGGGGATCTGCATGAGCAGTTGGGATGTTTGATGAGAGATTCTCTTGGAGAATATCGTATGCATTTCAAGTCCGTAGAGTTGAAAAAATGCTGATTGTTCCTCTAGGCTATGTTGGCGCATATTCAGAAATAGCATTCAACGCCGCAGTGTGCTCTATAAAGGATCCTCCTAGCCCTGAATTCGAAGAGTCGAAGATCATACTTCCACCTAAAGACGATTTCCCTCCCGTGAAACCCGAACGAGCGAAACTTCTCGAAGAGGTGACTTCTCCAGATCAGACCTATCTTCCTCCTCGCGCATGTTGCGACCACTATGTCGCACGCTTCTTCGAGGAGGTACATTGCATATACTGGCTTTTCCCGGTAGAACAGTTCCATGCACGATTGGATGATACCTATAGTCGAGGTAGCAGTGAGGCAAGCAGTTCTTGGCTTTGCTCGCTATATGCTATTTTTGCTCTCGGAGCTGCGTCTGGGACAAACGACCGCTTGCTCGGCGAAGCTAAAGGTAATTTCGACATCAGAAACTCTGAAGATTATCTTGTGCTTGCTAAAGCTTTGGTCCCTTCTGTTCATGACGAAGCGGACATCGACAGCATCCGAGCACTTGCTATCCTTGTAAGTCTACTGTACCTATTTCAAAGTAAGGCAGATCATTGACAACGAAATAGAGCTTAGCATTGCTCACCTTCAAATTTCGCATTACCTCCTACCTTTATATGGGTACGGCGATGCAAATCGCTTTTTCCCTCGGCCTCCAACACGACCAGTCCCCAACAACTCAAAGTCCTGTCTCCCGCCAACAAAACCGCCGTATCTGGTGGACGCTCTATATCTTCGACCATGAAATTGCCTCTCGGTGTGGCAGCCCATGTGTCTCTGACGAGAGAAGCCTGCGCATCGCAACTCCGTTGCCATCCGAGCAAGTATTGAATCCAGGGACAAATACTCCTCTGGGCATCCTCTCCGTCTCCGTCTCTTTAAGTCGATTAAAACGAACCATCATCCAAACCGTCTATCCCTCATCATCTTCTGACTCAAGGAAAATCTCCTTTTCAGCCGTGACAACACACGTCTCATCCTTGCAAACTTGGCAAGCATCTATGCCTTCTCACCTGAAGTGGGGCGTTCCTGTTGCTCCTACCCATCGCCGAAGTATTGGGATCCTTCATCTCAACTACTGGAATGCGATGATGCTGCTTACGCAACCGTTTCTTCTCTACCTCACACTAAGAGGCAGCAATATCAAACATCCGAAAAAATCGTGGTTTGAGAAATTGGGAGATATTTGCGTTGATGCGGCGAGAAATGCTGGGGTAGTGTTGAAAGAGATGAGGAAAGAGGGTAGTTTGAGTAGTTTGTCAACGATGGATTGTACCTGTGCCCTGAAAGTTATTATGATTTTCAGTCTTGTGATTGCTAGGGAGGAGGTAGATGGTGGACTGAGAAAGGGGAGAGGGAGGGAAGCGAAGGAAACGATTGAGGGAGTCGTAGATGTCCTGGAGGCAATGGAGCAAGTGGGGTTCGTGAAGAGTGTTGTTGGTGAGCTACCGCAGAGATTGGAGAGGATGGGCATCAAGAGGGAGGTGGAGGACCATATCCTAGTACAAGAGAGCTCAGGACAGTCATGGTCGGTCTTTGACCCGTAAGTTCTGTCGAAGTTTTACTGGAGCGATGACTAACATGGAGCAGGAATAATTCATACAGCAATCCAACGACAAACTTACAAGGCATGGATGCCCTTGTGGATGACACATTTTTTGTTGATATGGACCTGTTCATGGATATGGATATGGATGTTTCCTCCATGCGTGGTACAGGAGATCTATTCCAGCCTAATCTGAATTTCTTCACCGGAGCATTCGGTGGATTTGATGGCATGTAGCATTACCTGGTAGGGCTGTATTTGTATGAACGAATATCATGACATATAAAATAATTGAATGAGTGCAGTTGAAGCTAGTTTAAAATCGAGAAATCAATTTTGCCTCCTTTGCAAATCTAAATATGCAAAACTCACATCTACTATCCATCAACTACCTCGAGAACAGGATTCGCACCTTCGATTTAAGTGAAGGAGATAGATGCGCTATTGGCATTCGAGGAAGGAGAGAAGGATGGTTTGGTGTTAGCGTGGACTATAAGCCCCCCCTCCCGGGATTCTTCGTCCAGCTGCACTTCTCTTCTTTTCGCAAGTCAAATTCTTCGCAGCGCTCAAGGTTGCGTCGTGTTCCTCGATTGCTCCGAATGTTCCCGGGCAACTCTTTCCATCTGTAGAGACTCTCTTGAGTGCTTGAGGACGTGACCTTATAAAGTTCGTCGGCGGGGATTATCTGTGAGTGTTGGAATTTCTAGTTTACCCATAAGGGAATAGACGACGAACTCATTCCCAATGGGAGGCAGCCCTCGCCCTATGCTGTGTTGTCGTATTTCTCTAATCAGACCAGGTATCGCGTTCCTTTCACTGTGAGCTGCCGACATAGGTAGAAGGAGGGACATTACAAAGCAGCACGAATGATTCAAAGTTCAACAACCGAGAAACCATGCTTTCTATACCTTTATCCACAACCGTCTCAGCTCATATCAAGCACCACTCTTCCCACCCCTGCCCCTTTACTCATCTCCTCAAAAATACCCTGCAACCCCTCCATCCTTTCCACTCTGCAAACAGTCTTCACAACCCCCCTATTCGCCAACTCCAGCACCTCAATCGCCTCCTTCTGACTCCCCACACTACTTCCCACAATCTTCTTCTGCATCGCAAACAACATTCCTGGAGACGCATTCGAAATCGGAACCTGTTCGCCCTCCGGAATACCCACACAAACCATCGTTCCCCCAAACCCCAACATCGGCAACGCCTGCGCATACGCCCTATTACTGCCCGCACAAACAATCACCGCCTTAGCACCTTGACCGTCTGTCAATTTCACAATTTCTGCAGCTAATGTCGTATCGTCAAAATCACGCATGTTGAGAAAATGCTCGGCACCGCATTCTAGCACGAGGGAGCTTTTTGAAGCGTCGTCGATACCGATCATGCGGTAGCCCATCCCTCGAGCCCCGATTTGGATGGCGAGATGCCCGAGTCCCCCGCCAGCTCCGGAAACGACGACGAAGTCTCCAGGTTGGGCGCCGGATTTCAGAAGTGCGGAGTAGGATGTTAGACCGGCGCAGAGCATGGGTGCTGCGAGAGTGGACGAGAGGGAGGGAGGGATGGGCGTTACATAGTTTGCGGGAGCGAGGGCGTATTCAGCGAATGTTCCGGGGGTGTAATATCTGTTTTGTTGTTAACTTCTGAACTTAGAGGCCAAAGTTGTCAAGAGGGTTGATAGTGGGAATAAGTGGAAAGATGTTGGGGAATATATACCCAGAGAACTTCTTCAGCATACAATGCCCATCAAATCCCGCTCGACATGGCGCACAATCCCTGCAGGCGGCAGCTACCCATTTGATGCCTACTCGATCACCAAGCATCACTGGACTAGTTGCTGTGCCAGGACCGAGTTTCTGAACGATGCCTACGCCCTCATGACCGCCAACTTGGCCGACAGGAGTGGGTGGGAGACCGGCCCATCCGCATCTCATCACACTGAGGTCGCTGTGACATACTCCTGAGTGCTGTTATAACATCTTATTAATACTCTTATACTTATTTCTTTAATTAAAAGTATGCTCAATTGAATGTCTGCTCCTCTACCTGACAATCCCAGAGATGAATGGACAAGGATTATTAAGTGTATTGAGGGACATTCGAAAAGTGATCAGCTCGTATTATTCACTTGTTGGCGACTAGACTTGTGGAGCACAGCACAGCCAATGTCTTTTTTGCATTGCAGCGAGCACAAAAAAAGAAAACTTATTGATAGACTGAGTCAACCAAATGAGGGACAACTTACTGTGATTCGGACGAGCACCTCACCGGGTCCCGGCTCAGGGGTTGGGAGTTCTTCGATCTGGATGCTGATTTGTCCTGGCTTGTCTCTTTGGATATTAGTGCTCAAGGAACTATAGACCCGAATAATGGAAGGTACACACCGTATACTGCTGCCTTGTAGGTATGAGGGATGTAGAAGTTCGTGGCGTCTGTTGCCATGATGATAGACTTGGCACGTGACCTCTGAGAGATGAGGAGGATAACTGAAGTTTCGAGACTCGAAGCATGCAGCGACCTATCTTAGGTCAGCCAAACTTCAACTGATTGTGCTGTAATCTTATTCACCACTTACAGTAGTACAAGCTTAAAACTCTAACTGATTGGGCTCTCGACTCCTCGCTTTTGCGTGCTGAACGTGATCGAAAGTCTATGCACAAATCTCAAGATGAAGATGCCAGATCGCGGGGCAACAGTTTACCCTCCCGAGCTAGTTCATCTCACTGGCCGAGTCAGATGGGAGATCATTCTGATGAGCAGCTTCAATCCCAAGAGTCGGATAAATAGGACCGCAATCAATGCCGAGAACTCGGTACCATCTTGCCGATATTGAAATGCAGCCATGGGCTATCTTTTGGCACCACTGTGGAGTTATACTCACCATAGAGGCTCCATAAGAGTAAGATTTCTGTATAGCAGGCGCTCAAGGTTTGCAGGACATCACTATTACATCGAAAAAGCAGCCCTAAAGTCAAAATAAGATCACGTGATGGCACACCTTTTCTCCTTTCTTCCTGTCGAGGAACCAAATTATATCAATGGGATCAAGGCGAGCAGTCAGATAAAGTATCCAGGAACAGGAGTCTTTCAAGGCTTCAACAAACCTTCAAAACTCGAAGGAGATATCTTCGATCTTGAAGTCAGCGGCACAATTCCCAAAGACATCAATGGGACATTCTATCGGATCCAGCCAGACCATCGATATCCACCTCTTTTCGAAGAAGACATTCATTTTAGTGGTGATGGGAATGTTTCTGCTTTTCGATTCGAGAATGGACATGTGGATTTCAAGCAGCGATATGTTCATACCGAGAGATTCAAGGCAGAGACAGCAGCAAGGAAAGCACTGTTCGGAAAATATCGCAATATTTATACCGATAGTGAGATGGTGAAAGGTGTAATTCGAACAGTTTCGAACACGAACATCGTGTTCTGGAGAGGTATGTTGCTTGCCACGAAAGAAGATGGACCTCCGTTTGCTATGGATCCTGTGACGCTGGAGACGATTGGTCGATATGATTTTGAGGGACAGGTCCAATCGCCAACTTTCACCGCACATCCTAAATTTGATCCAGATACTGGTGAAATGGTATGTTTTGGTTACGAGGCTGGAGGAGACGGTCATGATGCGTCTTGTGATATTGTGGTCTATACGATTGACAAGAATGGTAAAAAGACGGAGGAATGTTGGTACAAGGCGCCTTTTTGTGGCATGATCCACGATTGTGGGCTCAGCGAGAACTACCTCGTACTTCCAATGACTCCGATCAAAGCTTCGCTGGAGCGCATGAAGAAAGGTGGAAACCATTTTGCTTGGGATCCTAAGGAAGATCAGCTGTACGGCATTGTACCTAGAAGAGGTGGCAAACCAGAGGACATTGTATGGTTGAGAGCAGACAATGGTGAGTTGCCAGTATTCTTGAAAATGCCAAAAACTGAGAGTCCAAGGTTTTCATGGCCATGTGGCTGGATGTTACGAGAACGCCGATGGTCACATTGTCTTTGACCTCACTATCGCCGACGACAACGTTTTCTTCTTTTTTCCACCCGAGGACGCTCCTCCTTCAACTCTCGGAAAGCGAAATCAATTATCGTCCAAGACCTTTCGCTGGATTTTCGATCCAAAAGCTAAGACAGATACTCGTGTCACGCCAGCTGAGGTAATCGATATCAATGGTGAATTTTCTCGCATAGATGATCGACTCGTTACCAAAAAGTACAACCACTTTTGGCAAGTTCAAATTGATCCCAGCAAGCCGTATGATTTCCAAAAATGCGGTTCTCCAGCTGGGGGTTTGTTCAACGCCATGGGGCATTTCACTTGGGATGAGAAAGTCCAAGATGTCTATTGGGCAGGGCCAACGACTACATTCCAAGAACCAGTCTTTGTTCCAAAGGATACGGACATCGAAGGCGATGGATACTTGATCGCGCTCTTGAACCACCTCGACGAGTTGCGAAATGATATATTGATATTCGACGCCTCGAATCTTGCGAAAGGACCTCTTGCAGCCATTCATCTACCACTGAAGCTCCGCTTGGGTCTTCATGGCAACTTTGTTGAGCAGAAGGAGATCGAAGCTTGGAAAGAGCTGAGGAAGGAGAATGGAGAAGTTGGGCCAGTGAAGGCGGCATCAAAACCTCTACCATGGCAAGCAGGGCATGTCAATGGCACAAATGGATTTGGGGAGCACGGAATATGACCAAAAGTAACAAAGGCAATCTCTCGATATCTGTAGGAGGCGCAATGGTGTTATTGTTCGCAGGGCGGTGAAATGTAATTCAAGCGATGCGATGAGATATTTCAGTGAGAAGACATCGCGTAGTTGCAGAACCAGTATCAGGCTCGAATGCATCTAAGCGATAGTTACACAGAATTCGGATCCCCTGTATCTCACAGCATTTTAGCGGTGAACGTTGAATGCAACATTGGGAAGTTGGGAAGGAACAATTGCTCTAGGTACTATCCATCTCCGAGCCCGTTTCAGGATTGTTCGGACGGGCACTGGCATGACCACGGCATCCACATGTCGGAGGTGATGAGATCGAGTCGCATAGAATATGCACCGCCTTGTTGTCATGGGATCTCACAGATGTGGGCAGGTTCCACAAGAAGGGCTGTCACTTCAGACCAGACGATAGATCTAGTGAATTTCTCTAGGTATGATGCGCTCGTTATTCAAGCTCTCAGGGGCTTCCGGAAATGTGGGGTGAGGTTAAGCGAGGTTCTGCTTGTCCACACCAGGAGTCAATCAGGGGACTGGATCGCAGACATGAAATCGTGAATGCACAACGTAGTCTTCCCATGTCCAGACATCGAGAAGAAAATAGTAGTCAAATATTTACGCTCTGGGATATCGGTGGTGTGGCAGGAGTTCGGACGAGGCTTGGCCTGCACAGGTGCTGCTCTGGGCAATGTTCTGGAAGCCGTGGGAGCGCAGGACGCCGCCTATCGGAGTCAACCGACGTATGAAAGGATGGCAGCCACGACTTCTGCTTCAGATAGAGACGCAACGCCAGGTCCTGGTTGAGATGGTGCAATCGATTCTCATTGGTCTCCGTTTGACCTCACAGACGGAATGCGAAGGGATTGGATCGACGGAGCGGGATGATCACGAGCATCCCGTCAAGCAGGGAGACGTGCGACTCCGATGAAGGGCTGGCGTTGAGGGGACGGTAGCGTGCCGCCGCACTCCAGTCTTCTTGGCCCCAGCCCGGTTGGGATTGGACGGCCACCGAGATTGCCAGTGCAGAGCGGGAGACAATGAGGGTGACGATGGCCTGGATGGGAAGCATCTTTGTTGCAGTCATGTCCAGGCTCGAGATGGGATTGACCGAGAGACTCGGTTTTTCATAGCAGCAAAAGCAGAGAAGGCGCTTGTCCGCTTCGAGCAAGGCCGAGTTCGGCTAAAATTAAGCTTGGCTGGGGGAATGTCATTGGTCCATGTCATCGCCTTCTCCTTATCAGACAACGCCCATCACCCAAGAAATTTTAGGATTTACCAGATGTCTCCATCTTGTTAGCACTGTACAGTCTTCGTTCCTTCGAAATCCCACGCAGTGTCTCATCCCGCATTACAACGTCATGGTTTCAAGCTTCTTGTTGCAATCCTAGAGCTTCCTTGCACTAGTAACTTCGCACAACAGCGTTCTTCTCCCAAACAGCTTCCGTGCATTCACAGCGACACATGGACAGCGTCGTTGGGGACACGAGGAGAGGCCATCTCGAACGGCGGCAGGCCTTCATTGCGCATGACTGCCGCGTGAAGCTGCATCCCTCCACAAGTGCATCCGGGATACCTTTCTACATTCTGCATATTGGCCGGAGAACACATCGAACTAAATCCGGGTCTTGAAATTTCTTATTTTCCTCGAGCCTTGGCGATTTGGGCGCCGTACACCGGTTTCTTGGGGCCGACTACTGGATGGACACGATATCCGCCGACGGGCTCAATGCTCCGCATCCTGATCACAGCTGGTTCGTGGAAACTGAAACATTGAACAAATTCCCTTGACTGATTGGACAATATTCCAGCATGGCTTGATCAAAAGCTTAAGGGGGTGCTTCGCCCAAGCTGAAGAACAAGCAGATACATAAGCGAGACTGTGGCGTACGACAGCTCAAGCTGCAACGAGACGGTGCGATTCATGCCATCGAGCGACATGAGAAATGATCATGCCTCGAGGAGTCGAAGGTTATACAGTACTCCCTAATTCTGATCCATAGCGTGAAATGGCAGAGTCTTTTTGCGGGTTCTAGTGCCCTGATCTACTTCTGGCTTCCAGTCGTGCTCGCATCTGGAGCGGCCCTGTCTCTGCATCTTTCCTAGCTCGGGCTTGACTTCAGCCAGTCTAAACGTTATTTGATTTCCTTATCAGTGACTAAAACCCAAATTTCAAGCCTTGGGCTTTTGATACCAACCCAGTGGTCCAAGTTGGCGGTTTGTTGGCGGTTCACTCCACCCTCCATTCCATATCGGCAGCGTCCGCCGTCCGGACCTGTCGCGAACAACCCCTCCTAGAGCTACCCTTGCAACGAACCCCTGCACCAGTGGCGCTTGGGAGCTTTGCAGATTCATATAACACCACGATCTGTCCATCGAGTGACAATCTCAAGTCAAACAATCCGACTCGAGCCTTGGAAGCTGTGCGATAAGAAGCCTCAAGCCTTTTGAGCCTCAAACTCTCGACTTCTGCCTGAACATCTCTATATTGTACACTTTGGACGACAACTGTGCCACAACAGTCGCAAACTGCCAAGATGGGTGCATTTTCGAAGAACCCCGATGTTGAGGCTGCCGTTACCGAGAAGCACCAGGATAACGGAGAATATATTCCTGATGATGGTGGAGCAGTCGCTGCCGAAACATTCGTTGTTGGAGACAGTTGGTATGCGAAGATGCAAAGACTTGCAGGAAAATTTGGTGTCGAGCAGAGAGGTATTGAGAGAGTGCCCAGTGATGAGCGTGACAACGCACATATCTCTCAGGTCGGCACTATGTGGCTCTCAGCCAATATGGTTGTGTCGAGTTTTGCCATTGGTATGTGAAAGTTCTAATCCAGTACTTAACATTACAATTGTTCCAAGCCCCGTTATTTTCTGAGAGCTATCACTGATCTGCTGAAACAGGCGCACTCGCATATCCTGTCTTCTTCCTCGGTTTCATTGACACCATCCTGATCATCTTCTTTGTGAACATGTTAGGCATATTACCAGTCTGTTTCTTCAGTACTTTTGGTCCACGCTTTGGTCTGAGACAGATGGTTTTGTCACGATTCTTCTTCGGAGTAAGTTCTTCAGTCTTTCTCAATAACCTAATTCTGACCGGTTTGCTTTAGTACTATGGTGTAAAAATTACTGCTGTATTCAACATTCTTGCTTGTGTTGGATGGTCTGCTGTCAATGTCATTGTTGGCGCCCAATTGTTTAATGCCGTCAATGGGAATATGCCAGGATGGGCCGGAATCATTGGTGAGATTTGCACAGTCTTTAAATTCAAAACAATCCTAACAAGTATCAGTGATTGCCGCAGCAACTTTCTTGATCACGTTGTTCGGATACAAGATTGTTCACACTTACGAACGTTATTCCTGGATCCCTTGCTTCATTATCTTCCTGATCGTGCTCGGCGAGTTCGCTCACTCGGGAGATTTCATCAACATCCCTATGGGCGTAGGTATCTCTGAAGCAGGAGCTTGTCTCTCTTTCGCAGCTTCAGTCTTCGGTTTCGCTACCGGCTGGACTTCGTACGCAGCAGATTACACGGTCTACCAACCCGTCGACCGCTCTCGAAAGTCCATCTTCCTCTGGACATTCGCCGGTCTTGCATTCCCTCTTCTCTTCACTGAGATGTTGGGTGCAGCAGTAGCCTCCGCCATGGCTGCTAACGATGGCGCAAATGTTTACATGGATGGATACGGCTCTTCTGGGATCGGGGGTCTTCTTGCCGCAGTTATGGTCCCTCCGTTGGGCAAGTTCGGTCAATTCTGCTTGGTTGTCTTGGCTCTATCAATTATCGCCAATAACTGCCCCAATATCTACTCCGTCTCACTCTCCCTTCAACTTCTGGCTAAGGTCTCGCAACGAGTTCCTCGTTTCATCTGGACCTTCATTGGTACTCTGGTATATTGCGCTATCGCTATTCCAGGTTATGGACACTTTTCTTCTGTACTGGAAAACTTCATGTTGTTGATTGCGTATTGGTTGGCTATCTATGAAGGTTCGTTTCATCATCTCCCTTATCCACTATTCTCCGTGAATACTAACATAAACTAGGGATTTCTCTCTCCGAACACATCATCTATAAGCGCGGCTTTTCTGGCTACGATCCAAAGATCTACATGGACGCCAAACTCCTCCCTCCAGGAATCGCTGCCATCACCGCCTTCGCTTTCGGTATCATGGGAGCTGTGTTGGGTATGGCTCAAGTTTGGTTCACTGGTCCCATCGGAAAGCTGTGTGGAGCGGAATATGGTGGTGATGTTGGATTCGAGTTGGCATTTGCTTTCAGTGCTGCTACTTATATCCCATTGAGATACTTTGAGAAGAGGTATTTCAAGAGATAGAGGGATCGAGTTTCTGGATTTTGCTTGTTTGTACTTTTTTATGTTAGACCTGGGGTTCCTGTTATTTCTTTGAGTGGGATGGGAAGAATAGATTATGATGCTTTTTGTATGACGAGTTTGAGGCCAGTGGTGTGAAGATTAGAACGAGATGATGTCAATTTGAATTCTTGGATCGTTTGAATATACCCTCATACTTCGTGTCTATTTTATTCTGCATCTATTGTAAATTCCTGGCCTGTCTCGAAAGATCTCTTTATTAGCTATCTAGGCGCCTTTCACGTCTTGTTTGGACACCAAAATCTCTCTTCTAATTACCACAATCAAACCGCATCTACTGTAATAGAGACCCATAAATCTATTTCTACCTCCAAACTCCAAACAAACACCATAAAAATCCCTCCCTCACTTCATCACTAAAAGTTTACAAAATCGCCTTCTTCATAATCCAATCCGTCTGCACACACTCCCCCATCTTAAAATCATGAGACCCGCACTTCTCAAACCCACACCTCCCATAAAACCCCTGCGCCTTAAAATTCTCTTCCCAAACACCCAGCCACAACGTCTCATACCCTTCATCCCTCACCAACCTCTCAATCCCCTCCACCAACATCTTGCCCACACCCCCTCCATGGAAATCAGGACTCACATACAATCTCTGAAGCTCAACTGGTTTTGGGGCTCCGGAATCCGTGATCCAGGGTTCAGTGCTGCTGCGGTTGAGTTGGCTGAAGCCGATGACGGGATAGGGATGGACGGGAGAGATGGCGACGAGGGTTGTGATGGAGGGGTTGTTGAGGTCGGACGTTATGGCGGGGATGGAGTAGGATGCGAGGAGGTAGGCCTCGAGGTCGGCTGGGGGGAGGGAGTAGCCGAATGTGGTAGCGAAGACTGAGGCCCCGAGAGCAGCTATTGCTTCTGCGTCTTGAGGTTGGGCGAGGCGGAGCGTGGGTCTTTGGGGGATTGGTGAGAGGGAGGTTGATTCTGGCATTTTTGGGAAGAGAAGGTATGAGATAAGATGTTTTTCTCAAATGTTGGTTGACATTACGGTGAAGGGGGATGAGAGAAGACTATGAGAATTCGGAATTCGGAGCTCGGAGTTGAAGATATACTTCTGGGGTGAAACAAAACAGGAGAAACTTCACTGCTTGATTACCGAACCTCTATATACGGTCGTCTCATTAGGTTTATCTAACTCGACTCTTCTGAGAGATTCCACGTTTGAAGTTCTTTGTTAAGCTATCTCATTCGATGTCAAGCGTGAGCTTTTAGTTCTCTAAAGGGCGTGGCAGGGCGGGGACAAGCTAGGTTGGCCTAGCGTGAACACTTGTCCCAAATGAGATGTTCTAACCGAGACCTATCTTCGAACTCGAGAAGCGACTCTCGTCTCTCCGTGAAAAGGATCGATATGTGAGTCAGCTCTTGATATCTTATAGCAGTCCATCCTTTATTTATTATCCAACATCCTCCTTTTCCCCCCAACAGACCCTACCTTCGAAGGTATCATAACAATTCGATTGCTTTCGTCCGAAGTCGGTAGCCCCATTTTTGGTCCCTCCTTGAGGCTCTTCCTCTCAAGATGTATCTCAGACCCGTCCACACGGACCTGCATTTCCCTACCCTCTATAAGTTCATTCGAAGCAATCCATTAGGCATCCTCACCACAGCTATCCAATCCCCAAACTATCACACGATACAAAGCTCCCACATTCCATGGATTCTAGATATCTCAGCCGAGGATGAAGATTCCGACCCTCCAAAGGCCAGATTAAGAGGACATATGGCACGTGCCAATCCTCAAACCAAAGCTCTTATCGAAGCCGCCACAAAAGCGGGCTCGAATACGTTGCAAGAAGATATCATGATCCTTTTCAACGGGCCTGTTCATCACTACGTTACCCCTAAATTTTACCTTCAGACGAAACCTTCCACTGGCAAAGTTGTGCCTACTTGGGATTATAGCGCAGTGCAGGTGTACGGCACTGCGACGATACATTTCGACACCTCAGCACCAGATACGGATGCTTACATATCCAAGGCCATAGCGGACTTGTCTCAGCAGAGCGAAGAGGAAATCTTTGGCTACAATGGCAAGGACGGAGCAGCAAAAGCTTGGAATGTCGGTGAAGCACCGGAATCATATGTGAGCCTATTGAAAAAAGCGATTATTGGAATTGAGATCGAGATCAAGAGCATGGCCGGCAAGTTCAAGATGAGCCAAGAGTTGGCTCAGGGCGATAGACAAGGCGTGATTGAGGGTTTCGAAAAGTTAGGAAGCGATCAAGGCAACGAAATTGCTAGGAGTGTGAGGGAGAGAGGAGAGTTGAAGGATAGGCAGTCACAGAAGGTACAGTAATCGATGTGAAGGTGGGGGCAAATTCTGATATGATAATAGATTACTGCTTAGCTGTGTTTAGCATCTCATAGCAAGAACTGGTCGCTCAAGTGAGTGAGTCAAAGGCGTGTACAACGACAATTGTGTGCTTTCGCAGACTATACTGCATTCGCTTGTGTTCATTTTTCAGATCACATTATATGCGGCACGACTTTAAGGACATCGTCTTCACGGTCCGGCTCCCACTATCTGACCCGAACCGAATTCGGAGGTCGGTTCGAGGTATTTTAGTGGCCGCGAGGTGCGAGCTACTTAGTCGAGAATTCAATTCATGCACATCCTCACGTAAGACAACAACTGAGATGGAAGTCTAATGGTGAGACGGCTATCATCATTACTGTTCCCGATGTGATGATAAATATTTACCTCTGGACTTCGTCTAAATTGTTCTTCTGTTCATGTCCAAGTTGTGGTTGATCTTTTCAATATCGTCGAAGCTAAGAGGCTAAGAAGTGAGCACTTACAATGACCCAAAACGGAACATCGCCCAACCTTAGACTTCATGTCCTTATTTTAGGCGCTGGTATTGCTGGTTTATCAGCAGCCAGAGCTTTCCGATTATGCGGCCATTCAGTCGAGGTAAATTTTCCCCTCCAAAAGACATGCTGAAAGTCTCACAAGTCACAGATCTTCGAACGCTCCAAGTTCGCGAATGAAGTCGGAGCCGCCGTTACGATCTCACCCAATGGCACAAGGGTGCTTCGAGAAATGGGCTTTGACTTCGTGAAGGTGGGAGGAGTAGACATTCGATGGTTACGAATGCGCAATGGCATTACCATGGATTTGATGTTTGAGCATGACGCGGGTGACGCAGAAGTTCTCTGTGGGGCACCGCATCAGGCGATGCATAGACAAGATTTGCACCAGGAGCTCTTACGCCTAGCTTCTATAGATGATGGGAAGTTGGGCCCTCTTGTCGGACTCCACAAAGGTGTCAAAATTACCAAGATCGATGTCCAGAATGCTAGTCTCGAGCTTGAGGACGGGAGGACATTTAGAGGACATATTTTGATAGGAGCTGATGGGCTACATTCTGATGTCCGAGCTGCAGCTTTGGGAAAAAGACAGGAGCCGATCGATACGGAGTGGCAAATCTACAGGTTCTTGCTTCCGAGAGAGAAGGTGATGAATGATGAAGTTATGAGGTCGATGAAAGTAGAGAACGCGAGGTTGATGTATGACTCCCCAGATCCGAAGGCGGAGACCAATGCGAGATTCGTGTGGTACGAGTGCAGGAAGTAAGTCTCATTTAATGGACACCGGTTGAGTTGAAAGCTAATAGCTTCAAGTGGAGAGGTACAGAACTTTGCGGGATTTTATCGTGGAAGTGAAGATGAGACGAAAGTTGAAGGTAAGATCTTAGCTTCTCTCATCTCAGATCCAAATGTGTGTCAGGTCCGCTGACTTTCAATCATAGATTTCGGTAATCTCGCAGACAAGAACACGGTGCTCCGTCTCTTTGGACACTTGAATCCTAAGCTAGTCCACATTATCGAGTAGGGCATCTTTCTCTGTCTTTCTCTTTTCTCTCATCCTATACTCTCCATATTGGCCTTATTTCTCCCTCATTTCTAAGTCAAACAAAACCATCCGCCTAACACACCTCTAGCCAAGCAGACAACATTCTGTACTGGCGAGTCTACGAGCGAGAGCCTTTAGAAACATTCATCTACGGCCACACTATCCTCATCGGAGACTCAGGTCATGCCATGACGCCATTCACAGCCGCAGGTGCAACACAAGCCCTTGAAGATGCCGGTGCCCTACTTGGTCTCTTCAAGAACATTCATGACAATTCTGATGTGGAGAGGAGATTGAAGATGTACGATCGAGTGAGACTTGTGAGAGCAACAAGGATTCAAATCGGGAGTACGCTCCCGTTCAAAGATGGGAGGAAGAATCCGTTGGCGGAAGAACATGTGAATTCTTCCCCGTCCCCTTTCCCCCAAATTCCCTTTGTTTAGAGCGGACCGAATGCTGACCTCCGATAATACAGGTGAGGATTGAATTGCTAGATGAAGATTTACCGAGTGAATTAAAGGGGCTCGGGTCGAACAATTTCCAGCGAACAGCTTGGGATTATAAGTGAGTGCTTTGATTTTAGTTCGGTGTAAAATTATAGTACTAATTGAATTCAAGATATGATGTCTTTAAGAAATGTAGAGAGGTATTAGCCGCGAGTGTTTGAATAGTTGGTTAGACTGGGTAGAATAGTATGAATATGAGTTGGGGGAGGCATATTTGAGAGAGGCATATTTGAGAGAAATTCGAGAGAGAGGAGCAGAGACGCATACAGGGATTGCTCGAATTGAGGCAATTTGGTGCCTCTTAATGAGACTGTGGTTGATTCAAGACAGTTTAAGGTTACTTAGTACCTAGCCAAGCAAGAGATTTACACTCTTTCGTGAATGTTTCGTTCCAAGCATAATAAGTCACGTGCGCGCCGATTCGGGAATAATTGCAGGTAGCAGGTGGCGCTAATAGGATCAACTACTGCACGGAACACGGAGTAGCCGTTGATCTTGCCCCCCGCTTCGTCATTTCTTACTGCGCCTTCATTATTATTGTCTCAGGAGCGTAATTGCCTCAACGCGCAATCGCAAATCTACATAATAAAGCCAAGACTCCCAGCCAAGCTACCAATCCTTGCATCTTCCAAATCCCCATAGCGTATCGCACTCTGCCCACCATGTTGCCCTCAGAAGACGACGTAGCTAATTTCATCGCCTTCGCCCCGGAAGCCGGTGAGGGGAAGGCCTTTATGTATTTAGAGGTGCGCCCCGATGCCTCTGGTAGTCTTGAATATCCTTACTGATCGTGTCGTGAAGGGTTCGGATACCTTAGCTGAAGCCGTCCAACAATTCTATCTGGACCCCGACAAATACTCGCATAGTGCACCAAGTACAGATCCTACCATGTCCAAATCAATGAACCACGCCAAGGAGGCCAAGGATTCCAAGGATTTCAAGGAGTCCCAGGAGTCCCAGGAGTCCAAGGAGGCCAAGGACAATAAGGTGCAGGCTTATTCTCCCCCACCATACGCCCCGGCATATGCCCCGCCAGCGACAACGAGCAGAACGCGGCATCGACCTCATACGAATGCAGTCATTGCAGCTGCGCATATCCGTGCTCGAGACGAGGTGCGGTTCACTCTCATTCAGTTACTCATAAGCTAACAGACTTTCGCCTTACAGCAAGAAATGCAGAACTTGCTACAAAGTGTTCAATATACTTACAAAATTTACAATAGCGATGTCGAGCCGGAACATGATTCAGACTACTACTGTAGTTGTCCTGTTCACAACTATAAGAGGAGGAAAATGAGCCGGCTTGGCGTCCAGGAAATGTGGTCAAAAGCGGTTATGTATCCAGGTCAGCATTTCTCCTTCCTAGATAGTTTTCGACCATTTTATGAACAAACCCTGACTCTCTCTTGATTGTCTGGATAGGGGAGAAAAATTATCATGACTGCTATCAATCGCCTTTCTTTAACAGCAACCCATATCAATACCGTGTCGTTTCGCCTTATGGATATGGTAATAGTAGCTTTGGTTACTCTGGAATACAAATGCCTGTCCCAGGGTACCATGCCAAGGCAGTTCAGCAGTCTATACAGTTGAATGCGGCTCTGAATGCAGAAGCACAAGCGAACATAAATGCTAAGGAACCGCAATACAACATCTGGGTTATCGATCAGTTAGATTCTTCAATGTCGAATTTGACAATTGACACCGCCTCATCAAGCCAAGTTGATAAGAAGCGACCTACGGAAAAGGAGTCTACCGAGAAGCGAGGAAGTATCGCTGCTCCACTTTCAAACAGCACCGCAGAGAGCTCTAAACCATCCAAGTTTGCAGGCTTGAAAAAAGCCCTCGCTATCAAATCACCTGAGGAAAAGGCGGCTGCCAGGACAGAAAAGATGAGGGCTCAAGCTCGGGAGTTGCGAAACTCAATCCTGGAAGAAGAGGATGGTAGATGGCCAGACCAGGAGTGGCGACAGATCGTAGCAGCATACCAGGAAAAGGTTGGCATGACTCGAAAGATAGCTGACCTTCGGCTTCGGCACCCTATTCAGTACCTTCACCTACTCCGGGCCGGTTACTTTGAGCCTATTCCAGTAGCTTGGGCGAACCAAGCTTCGAACCCACTGAAGTTTAGTATTGAGGCGGCAGCTGGATGGAGGGGACTTACACCTGCTTGGAGAGGATACGAAGACACCGCCGAAGAACGTCTGTACTGGGTTTTGAATCACAGAGAGGGAAGTGTCGGTATGAGGATGAAGCCAGACATCGTCTCAGAGATGAACATGGCTCGTGCCAGGATGGCTTCCGCGGTCGAACCACCTCCGATATACTTTTCTCCGAATGATACCTGTCATCTTCAGCATACCTCTGAAGGTTACTCAAAGCAGGTCATGCCCGCCCCTTTCCGACCATTCGATGCGCCGGAAGTCCCTACAGACGACACTATGATCCTGTTAGATGTTTCTGGGTCGATGGACTTCGACCCCGTTCGCCCAATTTACAACCAGTACCTCATTACAGGCTACGCCCCCAGCACTCAGCCGAAGAATAAAGGTAAGCTTAAACATTATTTCTTGATGTAATCTTACCTGTCTCTTCAAATGTCCCTTATTTGCCCGACAATTGAGGGGACATATTTGTAAAAATGGTTAAGTATATTATAATAGTCCCAAGAATGTTGCAACAACCAAGAACTACTGACTGCTCTCCACCTATATACATTATGTGCTAACTTTTTTCGTATTTTAGACGTCGCCAAAGCCATCATCCGTCGGTTCACCGATGCAATGGCTAACCATGATCATAATTTCTCAGGCTACCAACTCACGACTTTCTCGAGTCAAGCCAATTACATCGGTGTCGTCAACCACCGAAATCTTGACTCAATGTGGAGAAATGTCAGGCTCGGGGGAGGAACTCGAGTCATGACAGGCTGGCAGAAAGTCAAGGACCTCCATTTCCAGAAACATTCCGAATCGGCAACCCATCACCCCGTTTACGGATGGCAAGCTGGTCCGCAAACTCCTATGCTGAGATTACTTCTCCTACTCGATGGGGAAGCGACCGACATGGACGAATTTGAACTTGACCTCCTCGGTCTCTCCTGGGTGCACGTCACCATCTTCTTGATCGGTGTGGATGGGTGCCCGCACCATCATCGCCATGCCAATGAGTTGCAGAGAATCAGCGAGGTTAATCATCACGTCTCCTTTGTCGATGCGCAAGGAAACACTCCCGAACGATTCGTCACCCACGAGCTGCTTAAGCGCCATCTTGGCTACAACGTTACGATGGCTGAGTTTGAGGAAATGGAGCAGCCGCCGCCGTATTCAGAATGAACACGAGATATTCGCTAGCGCTGGTGTGAGGTGATAGGTAGCCCTAGACTGTCCTGAATTATTTTTATGTTCTCATTCAGAGGTTTCTAATTGTAGCTATTGGAATCCTCTTTATTTACGCCTTTTTTCCTTGGCTACTTGGTAGCTTTTTGCCATGATGTTTGCGACGCCTTTGGGTAGATGGATATCGTTAGCGAGGTCTATGGATGGGCGTTCAGGAGTATCATGGGATTCGATAGAGAACATACCACTGTAGTGTAGCTTTTCCAATTCAGAACATATTGATTAGGCCCATACCGTACCGTTCAAGAGTATACAAGTGTGGAGTCTGAGAAGGAGATAAACTTTTCGGTGGATGTTCACTTGCCGTGGATGAGAATATTACGGGATGTGGTAGTTGAGTTTTCCTAGGGCGAAGTTGCTGAAAGGGCCAACGGACATTCAGAAGAGGAATATATTCTCAGGGTAGCGGAGGTTTTTTCTTGGAATGTTCATAAGAAGGCCGGACATTGACAGAGAACTAAATAGTATGGAGGCTGAAATATATGGACGAACCCAAAGTCTTGCTTCAGAACCGAGATTCATAGAACAGTCACTTAGTCACGAAGGGTAGGACAGTCAAGCACCATTCAACATCATACATTCCCCAAAGTGTCTCTCCATCCTATGTACCATCCCATACGACATAATCACACAACGGAATATGCCCTCTCACTCCATCCATGCATGTATGCATCTCAGCATTCATCATCATTGGGCATACGCCTCGCCTCGCCTCGCCTCGCCACGTGGCAGCGATAGAATAGAAAGGAACCCTACTTTCTTGTTTTGAAAGAAGAGCGAACACGTTCGCCGCAACAAAAAATGCAATCAGCCCATTCGTCAAGCATGTATGCCATACGCCATTTGCCGTCGTGCCATCCATACTCATGCATGTTAAGTATCAAAAAAATTATACCATACAACCGATGTTCCGAGGCGAAAGGGAGATTAACCTCCTGGAGCACTTCAACGCTATGCAAAATAACATGAAAGAAAAGAGTTGTCGTCGAATGCCGTGTGTTGGTGTGGAATATGCTCTCATTATGAGAAATCATCGTCTCCTGCGCCTCGGCTCTGATCTCCGTCCATGATATCCACCCTCAGTACCAGCTCCTTAGTTTCTCTTGCGATCTCGAAAGCAATGGGAGGTAGTGACTGGTTCCAGGATCTCCATTGTCGGTCGCCTTCATCATCGTCTCGGCCCTCATTTGCGATGGCTCTGCCCGTCTGGCCTGCTTCCAATATGCGCTGTCTAAGGGTTGCCAATTTCCTAGCAATCGGTTCGCTCTGATTTCTCAACGCTGTAGTAGAAGCCATGGCTGTTTCAGTAGATTGAACGACTGTCCCAATGACATTCGCAATGGCGTTGATTTGCGTCTCAATGGCAGTAATACCAGCTTCTGAACGAATCGAGGATACCAGTGACTGAATATTCTGCACTAGTAGGGCTGTTTGATCCTCAAGATATATCTACTCTGGTCAGCTGATAAATCACACATCTAAAGGAAGGGCGACGAATTACCTTGAGTTCTTCGACATCACTGTCTTGAGTTCGGATGCCGAAGCCTACACCCATTGGCGTCGGAGGCAGATTCTTATTTCCATTCAGAAAGTTGTTGGCGTTTTGGGGGCCTCTAGACATTGATCTTTGTCGTCCTGCCCAGGATTCCTTTCCTGAGCTTCCTGGGCGCAGTGTGGAAGCTCGAGGAGAATTGATTGGGCTATACATCGACGAATCGGCACTTATTCGGCCATTACGGAGACCTTGGAAAGGAGGAGGATTGTTGTCTTGTTGTACTTGTACTGGAACTGGATTCCTTACAGGAAAGAAACCAGTCGTGTCGACAGGCTCAAGAATTCCATCGTCATCATCTTCAAGCTCACCAGCCGGCGTTGGCCGAATCTTGACAGTTCGGATAAGCTCGACGACAGCTGCTGTCAGATGTGAAGCTGCTGCATCGAGCAAGGATACTGGAGATAAGCCATTCGCTGAGGTAAAATTCTTTGAAGCTGTGATCAAATTATTGGCTGTTGCTGACACTCTTGACTTCAGTTTCCCCTGTTGCTGAGCTAGCACTTCGTTGCTTGGTGGAGCTTCGTCAATATCTTGCGTGATAGTTCTTACATTGACCACTACAGCTTTCATGAATTCAATGACTCTTGTTGGTTCATCAGTACGTGCAATCTTTAGAAGCTCGTCGATTGAGATCTGGAATTTGGTGACATGGACATCCTTCACAGAGCCATCTGGCGATGTGAACCCACTATCTTTAGCGAACTTTGCGGCATCCTGTTGGATCTGGAGACCAATCGAAGAAGCCCTCAGACTGCGGAGTTGCGTCTTCGTTCTGGCGTACCGATTCCTCCAGTCCTTGACTTCTTCTTCTAATTTGTTGACAGCGTTTGAAAGCTGTTCTTCCCTCTCATAAGACTGGCTGCTGCGCTCGGAGAGCATTCGCATCTCCCTGAGGAACTCTTGAGCTTCTGTTCGGACCTCGTCTGTCACCCTTTGCTGCTCTCTCAGGTCTGATCTCAACTCTTGATTCTCCTGTTCCAGCTCCGGATTTGCGCCTCTGCCTTGTGACTCTCCTGCTGATGCTCGAAGTTCTTCAATCTCTGCGCGTAACTCTCTTTCCGAGTTCGCCTGAGAGGCACGCATCCGATCGAGTTCTGACCGAAGTGTTTCATTCAGATTCTGCGCGTCGGCAAGCTGATTTTCAAGCCGATTCCTAAGGTCATCCCACTCCTTCTTTTCCATATTAGCTGCAGTAGCTCGACTTCTCTCACCATCGAGAGCATTGTTTAGTTCGTCATCCTTCTGCTTAAGATTGTCCTCCATGGCGTCTAACTTCTCTCGTAATTCCGTGACCTGAGATTGGTAGTCATCGATGAGTTTCTTGTCAGTCTTCAAATTCGAGTCAGTAAAAGCTCTCATAATATTCTAGACTGTCTTACCTCAGAGCCCCCTGAGCTCTTCTTGCTCTCTCGATTGCGGGCAGCTCCTTCTAGACCAAAAGCATCTCCATCGTCGTCATCATTATCCTCACCTCCGGTCTCATCATCTTCAACCATGGTACTCTTGTTTGGAACGATTGTATTGCTTTGGAATGTCTTTGGTGTAGGTCGGCCAAAATCACCAGGAGGAAGTCCAGGTGAAGGTGGTATGCCCGATCCTCCTCCATTCATAGGTGGCCGTGGTCCATTTCGTGATTCACTTCGCATGGAATATGCTGCTATGGAACTAGCATCTGATGGACGGCGCATCCGCGGTGGGCCATTGACAGGAGTTCCATTGCCATTTCTACTAGGCGGACCTCGCATAGAGGCAGGGCTGCCTATCCTACTTATATCACCGGCTGCGAACCGTGGGAACCGCCGCTCCAGCTCATAGAAAACATCTGTTGCAAGGTCGCGAAATCTGGGTGGAGGTAAGGTTGAGAGCTTCTGTCTGGCCTGGTTTCGCTTTGGGTGAAAAGAATCCTTTGGTAGGAGATAGGGAGGGGGTCCTCCCTCTGGAGCATTTCCATTCGGTGTTCTCCTCCCACTTTGTTGTCGTCGCAATAACTCATCAAAGACATCTGTGCTTAGTTCCTGGAATTGCACTGGGGACAACCGCAACAACTTGTCTCGCGCTCTGTTCGGTCTGGCATTTCCTTTCTCGTCCCGCAACGAGGCTGCCAGATATCGTTTTAGCGCAACGTAATGCTCTGATAACGTAGTCTCGAATTGTTCGTCCTTCCTACTTCTCCCGCTCTCGCTCTGCGCGTATAATCCGGTCCCAACACTTGAACGTGCTATCGAGCTGGGTGGTGAAGGACCGCCGGGACTGCCAGCAGACGAGCCCCTTGGGGGAAATCCGCCATTCATTGTGCTATTCGATCCACTTGATATTGGCGGTGAAGCTAGCTGTCCGCGGGAATTTGGATTGGGAGTGAAGGGCGAGTCGGTCTGGTATTTGGAGATACCGGACCATTCACTGTCTCCTACAGAAACAGGCGACAAGGGGCCATTTCGGCCATTCATCTTAGGAGCTGTTGAGATATGTGGTGGCTGACTCCTTGGAGCGAGCGCACTCCTCCGCAATCCTCAGTCTTTCGAATGCAATCGAACCCTCAGAACGACCACCAGAAGGCGAAGAAGAATCGTAAGGTATTCTAAAAAGCCGTACGCAAAACCGCCTCAGACTGCAACGAGGTAGAGCCTTGAAACGTCGTGGGTTGGCTGGCAGGGTTGTCAAAGCGAACGCGACACTCGCTCCTTCAACGACGTGTCTGAGGTCTTGCGAAGAACGTGAGTTTTAGTATTATCGTTGTGATGGCTGGTAAGGACTGTGACTGTGGATTTGCACAGTTGACAATGACGTGAAGTGAAGAATTCGTGAGTGAGGGCGTTGAAGGATTGGCGGGAATTTTCTGTGTGACCCCTTTGATGGCGTCCTCGAGGTGCTTGAAGCGGCGCGTAAATTACTTCCTAGGTGCGGCGAGCCAGGGATAAAAATCGATAAGCTCGATTAACTTTGAGTTTCGATCTCCAAGCAGTGAAGCTTTGGGAAGTCGCAAAGGATCCGTGTGAGAACGGTTGATCGGGCAAGATTGACGAGGGGCAGAATCACAAATTAGACCTCTGATCAAGACAATAAAACCAAACATGTTTTTCTGCACAGCAGATCACCTAGATATTGAGGTCGACGTTGGCATCCCCAAGCCCACGCCCACGTCCAAGGCAAATCGCTTCAGGGGTAGGAGTCTAGTCAATTTAGTTCCCAAGAGGAAGGCCAGTCGTGCCGGGGGCCTGATTGGACCAAGCGCGTTCTAGCATTGCGATTTCATCTCACTCACTAAAGCCGAAATGTGCATCTGGCAAGCCATGACGACGGGCTGTCAAGACAATCTGAACTGTTTCCCGCCAGTCGACGTTGTGGAGGGCCCGTGACGGCAGCTGGGCAAGCCAGTGGCCGCAGGTTTGGGCTCTGCGACTGCTGTCCCTCAGGTTGTTGCTTGCTCGCCTGGACTTCTGGAATTTCAGAATCTCGAGCCAAGCCTCAAAATCTAGCCGCTCACCGCTGAGACTGCCCTCCCCCTGAATCCAATCTCCAGGGATTGACCGCTGGGGACAGGCCTACTTCATCCGCATGTGACGGGTTGCCAAATTATTCGTAGCCCTATGCAGAATGGGGAGTCGGGGACCTAGGCTGTCAGACATTTTGAGACCCTACTTCGGCATGAAAGCTTTCCCGATACTTCAAAACAATCTTTTATCCACTTCACAGCCTCAATTCCGCCTGATCGAGGACGTAGAAACACAAGCAGCCTCCTTCACGAGGGAATGATTCCTTTTGTAGATAACCCTCAAACGCCTGATGTGGGTATCCCGGGCCATCAACGCCAACATAAGTCTAAATCCGTGTGCAATACTCAAAACCAGGCCAAAGTCCATACTGCTGGGTTATTTGGCCATCTCTCTTGCCATTCTCCTATGATCTCCGGCACTCTTTCATCAAAGCCAGCTCGACTAGATGCATTCCCGTTGTCGAAGCCTGTCGGGTTCGCCTCCCTTTCTTCTGCCGCTGCTTTGTTAAGAGAGTCAGCCAGATTCAAGATTGCCCTGCCACCGATCAACGCTTCCTCATGATTATCTTTGATATCGACATTAATGACATGCACGGGGCGATTTAAAGGCGAACCTCGCTCCATCAGATTATCAACAACTGCATCCCAACATCTCTCCTCGCACGTAATGACAACGTCCACCACCCCACCTTCCAATCCTTCGGAGCCTCGGTCTGCGGTGTGCTCCAGTCTGGGAACACCAACCTGCCAGTCCTGCCATC
Organism: Phialocephala sp. D728; assembly: GCA_003988865.1. Taxonomy (NCBI): domain Eukaryota; kingdom Fungi; phylum Ascomycota; class Leotiomycetes; order Helotiales; family Mollisiaceae; genus Phialocephala; species Phialocephala sp. D728. The sequence continues at coordinate 21,841 of QYAJ01000077.1, read as the reverse complement.
TCTCAGGCCCCCATTTCACACCTCTGTTCCGCTCAATCATGGTCAACAACCCATTCGCGCGATACAATCTCGGGTCTTTCGACTCAAGCTCCTTGTACATGCTGTCGTAGGAGGTTTTGTTGAATTGGTATACATTCGGTTTGTCAATGGACGGGCCTGGAAGTCGTACTAAAGATCCTGTGCCGAAGGAGATGACCGGGTAGTGAGCGGCTGCAAGTCGAAGATGCGATTCCATAGATCTGTATTTAGATACAGTCAGCTTGCTGGCTTGCAGATGTGGTTCTTGAGATAGCGACGAACCTGTTCTGGTTACTTGCACAAACCGTACAAAACTTCAGCTTGAATCCTCCTGGATCTTGGCGTTCTCCATTGGATGTGCCATTTGCGGCGCTTGTCTGAGTCTGCGGTTGAGCCATGGCAGCTTGCGTGGATTTGAGGATATTCGTGTCTTCGTGTTTTTGTGGGCGCAAGATCTAGGCTTGCCACGGTCGTGTACTCAAGAAGTCCATGCAAACAGCCTTCGACTTATTTCTCAGCCCTATTGCCACTGGTGCTGTTACTGTCAGCTTGTGTCGCAAGAATGCCTGTGTTTGGAAGTAAGACAGCTTGAAGGCGATCAGAAAATAAGTTGCGTAAATAAGATTGTGTCATCACGAGGAATAAGACAGCTCCAATAAAAATTATTCATCATTCTGCATGAGGGAGAGAGGTGATTAGGAAGCATACGTACGTACCAGAATATTACTTCATCTTCGGAGCAGGTATCTGGTGTATTGTCGGGAAGTCGCCTGCGTATGTCGAAGGAAAACTGCTTGCATACTAGGGATGGATGCGCTTCACTCAAAATGGCTAGTGAGGGAAAGAAGCGAGCTCCGGCAGGGTGAACATTGCTTTGAGGCAGAACTCACTCATCTTCGAAAGCGACGATGGCCTCATGCTCGAATTGGTATAGAGGATCATATAGCTTAGTCTCGGATTCCAATCTGTATGACGGAGATTTAGAGCCTTATGAAAGTCTCACTATGGTTCAAACCCCTACGGACGATAGCTCACCGTCGCGGTTCCAATATCAGACCTCAGCTGCCATGGAGCTCCGCTACCCCTTTCACAAGCCATTGAAGGCCCCCCCTGTGATGCTCTCGTTACGTCCAGAATGTAAAGTATAAGACGTTCTCCGCGATCTGGGAGCCACCATCGAGTCCAAGTATATTCGGTTTCACGATTAGACGTGTTCATCTTTTCGAGGTCGCTTGGCTTCAGGAGGACGGCACCATCAAGGAAATCTGAGGAATGAGGAGGGGAGTAAAACTCCCAAGACTGTCACGAGAGCCTCGTCGTCTGTAGCTGTCGGAGGTACCTTGCCGGTATTGAATGTTATCTTCACCGTCTTGAGTCTCTTAGGTCGTTACTATACTCATTTTCGCTGGATGGTTCAATTAAATAAGGCTAGGTTGTTGCCTGATGCACGGTGATACATGAGAGTTGTGAACCCGCCAAAACGATCAAGAACATCTGCCCGCAGCGAACATGAGGGAGGCAGGCAAAGGCGATTTAGAGGGGGAAATATGAAGAGATCTAACCTGTACTGCAGGTGAAGTTGATACAACATTACAGAACATTGAGCGGCGTCGCCCTTTTTGTCCCAGAAGCACATATTCTCCCCCCTAGACGCACAGGTCTAGCAACAAACACTTTCGTCTGGTTGGCTTGCCCAGCAATTTTCCGCTTCTGCGCCCTTAGTCGTTTCAAGTCCAGGGAGACCCAGTCGGCTACTCTAAAATTAGATCTTTTGGCCTATTTTGGCCTGACATCTTAGATCGCCCATCCCCATCCGCCCCGACATGCTTTCGAGAGCGCGAGCATTATTAAAGCCTAGCAAGCCAGCAAGAGCCCCATCGTCGAGAACGGATTCTTGCACATATATTGCCCTCACCCTCGAGAATTCCCAATGATCACGTGTACTTTATTGGGGACCGAATAACCTCATTTCTCTCCTTCGTTGCTCCTCCTTCGCATTGCGCGCTGCGGGGTCTTCCGGTCCATATCAAGGACATTTGAAGCGTTTGGAGTCTCGGCGCTTGTCCACTCCCCTTCCCACTCCCACGCCCACGAGAACATCTGAGCGCGAGTCCAACACCCAATTCCAGCGCCGACTCCCCGTTTTAGGGCCTCGAGAGGCAAGCAGATCATTGCTGAGTCGCTGGCGGTCTGAAGTGCATTGGTGCTTACGATTGGGTGCAACTGCGGCGGTGGGGTCAGCGCTCCATTGATCTTCTCTCAAAGATCAGAGTTGTCTGTGTCCGTTTTCCTGAAGCCTACAACCTGGTTGCCCGAAATCGCCAACCGCATCAGTCTGCCATCCTCGAATCTACCTCGAACAAGTCTCGACTGCGCGTTTGTCGCGCCAATATTGACGTGCTGTCAGCTGTCGCATCAACAACCGTCAAACATTCCTCACTTCCTCCGGACACTGCGGGAGGGTCATTCTCTGGCGATCAACAACCAGGCGTCGGACGATCTGAGGCGCAGTGATCTGAGGAGTCTCGGGAGGACTCCCTGACGGATCCTCCAGATACTCTTGCGCAAGCATACCCGTCAATATCTGGTGGGATTCAAGCTTGCTGGCAAGCTGCCACCATTCGGGCTTCAAGAAACAAGAGTATTCGAGAAGACGGCAGTGCGCCTATCGAGAAGACGCTTCGGTCACGCATCTAGCAAAGATGACGGCGGTCATGTCTCCAACAATCGACACCTCCCCACACCCAACATCACCATCTCCAGTCTCATCGCCCTCCTCTAATCCGAATCATCCTCCATTGCCACCTCTAATTACATCCCCTCCAGCTCCCGCCCGACGATCGACTCTGCAAAGACCTATCTCACATGCGTCTAAGAACAGGTTATCTCAATATTCCAATTACTCTGTGCCATCTCGCTCGCGGCCCCCATCGCACATATTTCCGATCTTTCACTCGAGCTTACCATATACCCTCGTCCGCGATTTTGCATACCCAGTCTTGCATCCTATGCATTATGGTCCTCCACCTGAACCCTCTCAACCACCGTCCGGATTATCAACTCCGGCAAGTGAGCAGAAGCGGTTCTCTGACCCTCCGACATCTTGGGACAGCAGAGGTAGTTGGGCACCTGCGGGGTGGGCAAGCGAGGGGCTCATGAAGGGAGAGCAATTAGCACCTATACACTTTGGTGATGGACCACCTTGGAGTGAAGACGAGGATCTGCAAAGTCCTGTTGTAGTCAGCTCGCGGCATAGAAAACACAAGTCGTCAAGTAGTGGCTTTGGAGGTGGACAAGGTCGCGGCAGAGGAAGGAGTAGAAGAGACGATGGCGAACGTACGGCGAGTATGCTCAGCCAAGAGAACTATGAGCAAGACCGAGGATATTTCATGGGCACAGGAGGGGATGGTAGTGAGAGATATTATGTAAACAACGAGGGGGATGAGGCAGATGGACCAGGAGGGGAGTTTGTCACTTATCCTCCAGAACAAGCTCGACACTCAACACTCGCACCGTATAATGTACCTGGGCAACGCGACTCGCATTTTGCGGGGACTCTGCCTAGTAGGTCTTATACAGACGAGACAGGCCAAGACTATCGATCCGAATCGGATGCATCTAGCTCGGCATCTTCGCCAGGATTAACACGGCATGACGAATCTCGATACTCCCGCGATTACCAATTCACTATTGCTTCCCCAGATGAAGAGATGCATGGCAAGGCAGTTGCACTATTTGACTTTGAGCGTGAGAACGAGAACGAGTTGCCGTTGGTAGAAGGCCAGGTCATTTGGGTGTCATACCGTCACGGTCAAGGATGGCTTGTTGCTGAGGATCCAAAGACACAAGAAAGCGGCCTGGTACCAGAAGAGTATGTCCGGCTGCTGCGGGATATCCAAGGTGGTTTGAACAGCTTAACTGGACAAGCAAACGACCAATTACTTAGCCCACTTGCGCCAGACGCTGGAACGCCAACTCAAGCCGAACATGGTCAAGCTTTTGGGCATAACTCGCAGCCCAGCAATGGGAACAATGGGTATCAACAACCTATTGTGTCCACGTTCTCAACGTCTTCGAAAGACCTTCATCCATATCCTCAGCATTTATTAGGCACGCAAGCTGGCCAAGCCCCACCTCAGGTTATCCATTATCATGGCCAACGCGGTGGCAGTCAGGCTAATACCCCCACTTTCTCAAGTTCCGTTGAGGGGGCGCGCGACCGAACAAGTAGCCAAGACTCCAAGGGTCGCAAAACTGAGGATAGCTTGAACACTACTCCGATCGCCGTCTTGCCAGATGCCAAATTGGTACCTTCAGAAGCTGTGCCCCAGCCGGATAGTCCTGACAGCGACTCGTCTGGCTCCTCTTTCGAGGTAGAAAAGGTATCGAGTTCATGAATAGCATGACATTTGCATGATATTTATTAGAATGGAGTGGTAGTTTGAATTTTCAGCGGGTTGGCTTATGTTATGCATTTGTCGTTTTCTTCGGGCAGCTTTCTAGCATTTTCAATACCCCATCATCGGTTGGTTGCATATTATTTGGGAAGACTCTGCCGAGAAAGGACATTCTTTATCTTCTAATATTCGATTCTGCCTTCCGCATGTATTATTCATTCTTTGGGGAGTCCACAGGGAGGCTTTTTGTTTCAGCGAAAGAAACGCTGGATGGTGCATATAGGTTTATGAGCTTTATGATGGAGGATTCTGAATGCATGGTTAGGAGGTATTCTGGCGGTATGACTGTACGAGTTTGGATGAGTGGGTATGAGTTCGACGAGAATCAGGTGAATAGCAGAATAAATAGGGGAATGAAAAAACTCATTCCAGTTTACAATCTTAATATTGGTCCATGCATGACTACCATGACGTGCATAGATCTTCAATGTCCTCTCTTAACCTAGCATCTCGTATTCAAAAAATATACGAGCCACGTGTGAGGGGTGCAGATTGTGGGGTTGTACGATTGCGGCTGAAAGAAGCTTCCACACGGGCGGCTCTCCCGCCTGATCCTGATGCCATCTCGTCCGATAACGTATTATCTACCCACCCCTCTGAAAGACAACTATTTCTTCCTCTCACGTCAATCCCATCTCAAACTACACAATGGCGCCTCCCGAGAACTTCAAACCAGCACTCATCATCGTAGACCTCCAAGAAGACTTCTGCCCACCAGTTCGTCCCTCCACCCCTCCCTCCTTCTCATGCTCTGACCTCATCAACCCCGCCATTATCTCCCCTCGCTCACTCACTGCACAACGCAACCGCACATCTACGAAAAAGCTAACGCAACACCCCCAACTCACAGAACGGCAGCCTTGCAGTCCCCAACGGTCGTGACATCATCCCCACCGTCAACTCCCTCCTCACCTTCCCCTTCGCGCTCAAAATCGCAACCAAGGACTGGCATCCCGCCGACCACATCTCCTTCGCCTCCAACCACGCTGACAAACAACCCTTCGTCGATTTCACAACCATCGTCAACCCCTCCAACTCCTCTGAGAAATACGAGAGTCGACTCTGGCCCGTGCATTGCGTCCAAAATACTCCTGGCGCAGAACTAGTGAAGGAACTAGATGTCAGTAAGATCGATAAAGTGATTGAGAAAGGAACGAGGAAGGAGGTTGAGATGTATAGCGCGTTCTATGATCCGTTGAAGGCTCCGAGGTGTAGTGATAGTGGACTAGCGGGCGTGTTGAGGGAAGGGGGGGTTACGGATGTTTTTGTGGTGGGGTTGGCGTTTGATTATTGTGTTAAGGCGACGGCGGTGGATGCTAGGAAGGAGGGGTTTGGGACTTGGGTTGTGAGGGAGGGTACGAGGGGCGTGGATAAGGGGGCTTGGGAGGAGGTGGAGGAGGAATTGAAGGGGGAGGGGGTCGTGTGTGTTGATGTGGGTGGGGAGGAGGTGGGCTGGGTTAGGGGTTGGAAAGGGTGAGTTGATGGCGGGGGAGGTGGAGAGTGTGGGGATAGGAAAATTGATTTGCGTCTAGCTTTGGGAGTCTGATTAGGTTGTATGGGATATACCAGGCGTTTGATAGCGCTGCTTCATTTTGCTTTGGCCGAATTTCAAAAAGTACTTTGGCAGCTGCTGTGTTGTCATTGAAGCAACTCTCTTGCTATAGAATGATCAGAGAGGTGTGATATGCCATATGGCGTGATGTCTAAGTCGTGAGTAAGTTCGCAGTGGCTGCTAAGCTCCATCCAAAGGAAATGTTTAGTATGAGCAGAGCTTGTTGAGCAAGAGTTGGCATTGAACGAACTTTAAGTGTTCGCCCAATGATTGTGGTTTCTGGTAATGATTCATCCCTTGGATATTTTGCCAACTGGCGACTTCCATTTGGACTAAGACTATACCTTAAATTATGCAGGGACCACGCAGGGACTCTGGGAGATTCCTAGTACCTGGAATTCTGACATCTGTAGGCGGAACATCAAGCTTCTTGATAAGAATGGGAACGCTCAAAGTGCCTTTTGGAGGTTCCTAGTGATACAGTTGGATCGCTCACCTTGCCAGCCAGTTACAATTAACAATGGTAAGGTGCCAGTGCACAGGACATCTGGTGGTCATGTGAAGAAATTCTGATATATTAGAGGTCCAGCGGACTTTCCTTCAGCATGGCATTTTTTTTGGCCAGATAAGAAGAAGACGAATCTCCGCATGTTCTTAAACACGTGGACACATACAAAGGGCATGTTGCCTTGGCAGTGAAATTGTTTGGGGTAAAGGCACTACCCCGAGCATCGGCATGCATTTGCGCCGTCGGCGTCGTCCTCAGCACAGCTGGGTATGTATGAAATACCCTCCAAGATGACTTCCAATGGGATTTCACACGCTGCTGTGATTGAACAATGTAGCGACGCACAAAGATACACGAGCAGGTGACATTTATCCAAAGGTTCCTATGGACTTCCAAGGTCACGATCATTTGGTTATCGTATGTTGCCTTGAAAAGATAAACAGGGGTCCGTCTGGCTCAATATCAACCTCACTGCCAAGGTAAGACAGAGGCTGCCAGGGTTCGGTGAGCAAATGAAGCTCCATGTATTCTTGGCACTTCTGCCGTTGGTCCACGACATGTTCCACTGGATGCATGTATGGGATGCGTTATCTTGTTCACCATTCAGCTGTTACGGCGGCAAGTGTGAAGGAGTAAATTTCGAATATCAATCGTAATAATAGACAAGTCCGAGACTAAAAGCCATCCAAGTACGAATACGTGCGTCGGTTCGTGTTGCTGCCGATTTGCGTCGTTCCTCGGTTTGTCCCTGGAAGATGTCACCCTTCCACTCGGATGCAGAGATCCCAAGAGCCTGGAGGGCCGCGTTGGATGTTGGCCACGGGAACGACCTGCGCCCCAATTCACTGGCTGGCCTGCGGACACCACTTGGCCATCGCTGGTTGAGGGTTTTTCTGGGGATCGACAACATGGCAATCCCGATTCCCGAGGGATGTCATGATATGGAAAGGGAGGGGATGAGAAGAAAGAAACCGTGGAAAGGAAAGGAGAAAGGAGAAAGGAGAAAGGAGAAAGGAGAAAGGAGAGAGGAGAGAAGAAAGAGTAGGGAGGACAATATTAAGCTCCGCATCCCCAACATTAAAGTGCTTACTCGCCAGTGGACCAAGCTACCGTTCAACGTCTCGAAGCCCCTTTATCGCCGTGCATGCGCTAGCCCCTGTCAAGCCGGATCTGAGCTAGTGCCCTGGGGCCTGGCACCGATCTCCATTTCCTGCCCGCCAGGCCTCCGTATTAATTTTGGTTTGATTGTTCGTCCAAGTTTTGCTTTCTCTCCTACCCTCTCTCCTCCTCGTTCCATGGACAATTGAACCGTCCAGCGCACACAGGGTGAACAACTTCGTGCTCCATCTTCCAATTCAACATCAACACCGCCCGTTCACGCTCAACTCGTTACCGGACAAGCCGTACCTTTACCGACAATTAATCTTCACCGCACGATTAGAAGGTGCGTACATCTAGTGGTCGCGTCGCGAGACAGTTCTTTCTGTCTTGTTGCCCAAGTAGGCCGAAGAGAGTCTGCGATATGCCTGAGCCTTTGTATCGGTCTTCGGCGACATTGTCATTCGGGTACCTGAATTTGGCCCGCAGGATCATCTGGGGAACGAAGACTCCAACGTGCTAAGCCTCACATTTGACCTCGACGACTTCCAATCTACTCCACTTCTGACTTTGCATGTCCAGTAAAGTCCAAATTTTCTGCATTTTCTGCAGGATTAAGGCGCATGATGACTGACATGTATAGCTCACAGAACACCGAAGACCGCCTCCCCTTAGCCCGTCCATGGCTTCACAGCAAACCTACCAGTAATACTTCAGCAAAATGGTCCGCTCATTACTTACCTCTTTCTTCCTACCTACGAGGGGTCGCGCGAACTCGGTAGCAGAGAAACCTGCTTCAGCGAGCTGGGTGGGCAAAAAAATCACACCTCTACTTCAATCACTCTCTCGACGGGCATGCCTCCATCCAATACACACGATCGTCATTGTGGCTGTACTGGCCAGCACAACCTACATTGGTCTACTTGAAAGTAGCCTATTCGATTCCGTTACTTCAAGTACAGTTGGCAAAGCAGATTGGGCGTCGTTACTCGAAGGAAGTAGACAATTAAGAGTCGGTTCTGAAACAGGCTGGAAATGGCAAGCTTCGGACACCGAAACAACAACGCCACTAGATGCGGACCATATAGCCCTGCTTACTTTCGTCTTCCCCGATTCTTTGGCAGCGGACTCTCCACAAGCTGCCCCGCTCGCACATACTCTTCCGCTCCCGCAGAACCTAACTGTCACTGAACTTCCCTCGACCTCAAACCCCTTAGCCGCAATATCACAGGATACTGCTTTGGCCTACGCAGTCCCGTATAGCCAAGCCCCGGAATTTCTTGAGCGCGCCCAAGAACTCCCAAACACTGCAACATTACCCACCGATGAAAAAGCGCGACATGGGTTCGAGGCGGAACCCGTCAGGGAGCAGAAGAAGTGGATTATGAAAGCTGCCAAGGTCACCACAAGGGGTGGTTTGAGGGCTTGGATTTCCAATGCTTGGACCGAGTTCGTGGATCTCCTCAAAAGCGCGGAAACCCTGGATATTATAATCATGGTCCTTGGGTACATCTCGATGCATCTGACATTCGTTTCCCTTTTCGTCTCCATGAGAAGGATGGGTTCCAATTTCTGGCTCTTTGCAACTACGCTTTTCTCCTCGGTCTTTGCATTCCTGTTTGGTCTCATTGTGACCACGAAAATGGGCGTTCCTCTAAATATGGTCTTGTTATCCGAAGGTCTTCCTTTCTTGGTCGTCACGATTGGCTTTGAGAAGTCAATTATCTTGACTAAAGCCGTCCTTTCCGCTGCACTCGAGACCAGAAGGCCCCAACCACAAGAAAGCCCAACTTTGAAAGAGGCCGACCAGAAATATGGTGTATCACCGACTTCCATCCAATATGCCGTTCAAGTTGCCATTAACAAGAAGGGATATGAAATCGTCCGAGATTATGTCATTGAAATCTGCATCTTGGCAGCTGGAGCTGCCTCTGGTGTGCAAGGTGGACTGCAACAATTCTGCTTCTTGGCGGCCTGGATCTTGTTCTTTGACTGCATCCTGCTTTTCACATTTTATACGGCGGTCTTGAGTATCAAGCTGGAAATTAACCGCATTAAGCGACACGTCTCCCTCCGCCAAGCTCTGGAAGACGACGGAGTCAATCACCGTGTTGCTGAAAATGTGGCACAGAGTGACGACTGGCCAAGAGTCGACAAGAGTGGCAACAATGAAACAAGCATTTTCGGGCGAAAGGTTCGCGACAGCAGCGTGCCCAAGTTCAAGGTCCTCATGGTCTCTGGCTTCATTATCATCAACATCCTAAACCTCTGCACTATTCCTTTCCGAGGTGGCAAGAGCAACGCTGAGCCATCTACTGTCAGCGGATTCTCTGGACAAGGACTCTCAAGTGTCATGACGCTGCCGCCAATGGATCCTTTCAAAGTTGCATCAAATGGCCTCGACACAATTTGGGAGACTGCTAAACTCCAAGACAAGTCTACCATCGTAACAGTGCTAAATCCGATCAAGTACGAGCTTGAATATCCATCAGTACATTACGGCAAGCCTAACAAAAGCCGAAAAGACAAAGGCTCGCTGGAGCCCGAGAATCCGGAGCTGAGTGATTATGGTATGAGCGGACGTGTTGTCGACAGCTTACTTAAAAGCTTGGAAGATCCGATCCTTTCTAAGTGGATCATTTTCGCCCTTGTCTTGAGCGTCATTCTGAACGGATACCTTTTCAATGCTGCGAGATGGAGCATTAAGGAGCCAATCCAGCTGCCACCACATCATGTTGTTGATGCTGCAGAATTGGACCGCGCCGAAAAATTCAACAATTCAATGTCAACTCCTGCTTTGAAACTTCCTGCCATCGATCCCGACGTATCAGAGAGGTTAAATCCGCCAACGCCTACTGAAACAGATGATGAGGAAGACACTTTGGTTATGTTGGGTAAAGCACAAAAAGATATCCAGCCAGCTCTCAGAAGAACACAAGCTCAATTGGAGCAGATGCTCGCAGAGAAGAGAACTCCCGAACTTACAGACAGAGAGCTTGTCGAGTTGTCCCTGCAAGGCAAAGTCCCTGGTTATTCCCTCGAGCGCACACTGAAAGATTCGACACGCGCCGTCAAGATCAGGAGAGCTATCATATCACGTACCGCCGCTACTTCAGAGACAACAAGTCTTCTAGAGAATTCCAAACTGCCATACGAACATTACGATTATGACCGCGTTCTAGGAGCTTGTTGCGAGAATGTCATCGGTTACTTGCCGCTCCCCCTTGGTGTGGCGGGGCCAATTGTCATCGATGGCCAAAGCTTTTTCTTGCCCATGGCTACAACTGAAGGTGTACTAGTCGCAAGCACAAGCCGTGGTTCCAAGGCTATTAATGCAGGAGGTGGTGTCGTCACTGTCTTAACTGGAGATGGTATGACTCGAGGCCCTTGTGTTGCTTTTGAGACTCTTGAACGCGCTGGTGCTGCAAAGAACTGGCTCGACTCTAAAATTGGCCAGAAGACCATGACAGATGCTTTCAATTCTACGAGCAGATTTGCACGTCTCCAATCCATGAAGACGGCGATAGCTGGCACGAATCTCTACATTCGATTCAAAACGACCACTGGTGATGCCATGGGTATGAACATGATTTCAAAGGGTGTAGAACATGCTCTGCACGTCATGTCGACCGAAGCTGGCTTCTCTGATATGCAGACCATCACTCTTTCTGGTAACTACTGTACCGACAAGAAAGCAGCAGCTATTAATTGGATTGATGGTCGTGGAAAGAGTGTCGTTGCTGAGGCAATCATTCCTGGCGATGTTGTCCGCAAGGTCTTGAAGAGTGATGTTGACGCCTTGGTGGAGCTGAACATTGCCAAGAATTATGTCGGTAGTGCTATGGCTGGCAGCATTGGTGGATTCAATGCTCATGCTGCAAATATTGTCGCTGCCATCTTCTTAGCCACAGGTCAAGATCCGGCACAAGTCGTTGAGAGCAGTAACTGTATAACAATGATGAAAAAGTAAGTCCATCAATAGTACAGAGCATATCTAAAGTATACTAATCCGGTTGCAGTCTGCGAGGAAACCTTCAAATCAGCGTTTCAATGCCTTCAATCGAGGTTGGGACTCTTGGTGGAGGTACGATCCTTGAACCCCAGGCTGCTATGCTTGATCTGCTTGGTGTTCGTGGATCGCATCCGACCAATCCCGGTGACAATGCGCGGAAACTAGCTCGCATTATTGCTGCCGGTGTGCTTGCAGGAGAACTATCTCTCTGCTCAGCGTTAGCAGCAGGCCATCTTGTCCAGAGCCATATGGCACACAACAGAAGTGCACCGCCAACTCGAGCCAATACCCCCGCACCCAGCGGAGCTCAGACACCGGTCACATCAGCACTTTCAGCGATGCATGAAAGGGCAGGATTAGTTATGTCGCCCGCAGCTGCTCTGAGAGCTGCAGAGGGGAGGAAGTAGTGGCATTTCAGGATATGCATGAAAATAACGGAGTTGGGCGGTGTTCAAATAGCAGTTTGGTAGAATAGCTCACGTACAGCTGAGCAGACTAATTGCATACAGAGAGAGGCCTCTATGGTCTTGCTAGGCTTGTCCTCCATCTTTCTGGTTGGATCATGGAGACGGCCTTGTACATACGAACGTAGAGCTATAGAATAATACAGCCAAGAATTCAAGACACCAACACTGTTGCAAAAGCTAGTGATACTTTGCATGCCACAAGTGAAACACTGCCCTTCGTCTGCCCTGATGCCCTTTCTCAATGCCCTCTCAGCCCTGCCGCTGGTCTCCCATCAAAAAGATATACACGTGACTCACCGCCTAAAATTGCCAAAGGCTAGTCCCAAAAGGTACCGAAAGCTCTAGAAAATCAGTTGGCATTGGTTGTCTGATTCAATATAACAACACTTTTTTAACTTTATACTCAAACTTCCGAGCTCTCTTGACAGGTTCGACTTTCAAATTCTTGAGATACAGATACTCACCATGGCGGACGAACTCAAAGCTCTTGGTAACAAGGCAATTCAAGAGAAGAACTTCGACGAGGCTATGTAAGTGAAGCTCCTCCGTTTACTTCGCGCTTGGATCTGAAAGCATGGAAAGCCCTCCTGTCGAGGACGCCTCTCGCGATGGGATGTGCTAACTTTTGAGTAGTGAGAAGTTCACTCAAGCTATTGAACTCAAGCCGACCGATCACATTCTTTACTCCAACAGATCTGCTGCCTATGCTTCGAAGAAAGATTACGAGAATGCAAGGAAGGACGCAGAGAAAGTTACAGAGATCAAGCCTGACTGGGCAAAGGGATGGGGCCGCCTAGGTACGGCTAAGCATGGTCTAGGAGATCTTGTTGGTGCGCTAGATGCATATGAAGAGGGTGTTAAGCTAGACCCGAGTAATGCACAAAACAAAAATGGTGTAGCTTCCGTCAGGCGCGCAATCGAGGCGGAGGCCAAGGCTGGTAAGTTGCTTCCTGTACCAGCAGTTACAGCTCATGCTGATAATGTTTTAAAGATGGTGTCACTGGAAATCCGTTGGATGGTGGCTTAGGCAACATGTTCAAGGATCCCCAAATCATGCAGAAGATTGCAGCGAATCCCAAGACAAGTAAATTCCTGGCGGATCCAAGCTTCATGGCGAAGCTCCAACAGATTCAAAACGGTTCCAGCAATTCCCAGGACATGTTCTCAGATCCCCGATTGCTCCAAGTCTTGGGTGTATTGATGGGCGTCGATATGGATATGATGGGTGGTGGTGGCATGCCTGGATTCGGCGGCGATGCTGGCCCATCTGCAAAGGAAGCTGAGGAGGATGTCCCAATGACAGATGCTCGACCTTCATCTTCTAAGCCAGAAACAAAGCAGCCGGAACCAGAGCAGGAACCAGAGCCAATGGACGATGATGCAGCTGAGAAGAGAAAAGCTAAGGCTGCTGCTGAAGAGGAGAAGAAACTTGGCACGGAGAACTACAAGAAGAAGAACCTTGACCAAGCCATTATCCACTACCGCAAGGCCTGGGAACTCTACAAGGATATCACCTACCTGAATAACCTTGCCGCGGCCTACATGGAGAAGGGAGAGTTTGACGAGGCTATCAAGGCTTGTGAGAAGGCTGTCGAAGAAGGACGAGAGATCTATGCGGACTTCAAGATCATCGCGAAGTCCTATGCTCGTATGGGCACGTGCTATGAGAAGAAGGGCGACCTTACCAACGCCATTACAAACTACCAGAAGTCTCTTACTGAGCACCGAACTCCTGAAGTTGTCACCAAGCTCCGTGCGGCTGAGAAAAACAAGATCGAGGGCGCACGAGTCGCTTACATCGATCCCGAGAAGGCAGAAGAAGCCCGTGAGCTCGGCAATGCCAAATTCAAGGAGATGGATTGGCCAGGTGCAGTTGAAGCCTACAGTGAGATGGTCAAACGTGCTCCTGAGGATCCTCGCGGCTACAGTAATCGTGCAGCTGCTTTCATCAAGCTTCTTGAATTCCCTAGCGCTATCGATGATTGCGACAAGGCAATTAAGAAGGACCCTAAATTCATCCGAGCTTACCTTCGCAAGGCACAGGCGTACTTCGGTATGAGAGAGTACTCGAAGTGTCTGGATGCTTGTACGTCTGCAACGGAGGTTGATGTTACGAAGGCGAATGCGAAAGAGATTGAGCAGCAGCAGCAGAAGGCATTGAGTGCTATGTATAGTGCGCGAGAGAATGAGACCGAGGAGCAGACGAAGGAGAGAATTATGAAGGATCCTGAGGTACATACTAATTCTTATCTATCTCCCTAAATTATGAGGAATACAAGGCTAACGTTATACGATAGATCATGGGCATCATGCAAGACCCGATCATGCAGTCTATCCTCCAGCAAGCACAGTCCGACCCAGCTGCTCTGCAAGAACACATGAGAAACCCAGGTGTAAGAGACAAGATCCAACGCCTGGTTGCAGGTAAGTCATTCCCTTTTTCTCCCTCCCTCAACCTCCAAACCGAAACATAGGCACTAACATTACAACAGCTGGCGTGATCCGCGTTGGCAGATGAGTGTCATGAGCAAGGAACTTGCTACTCCTTGTCCGATGACGAGGCGAGAGAAATGAAAGCAAAGCATAGCAAGCAGCGAGCTACAACGAGCTTTGATCGGGTAATACTGGCTAATTGTTCCTCTTGATGATTCCTGGTCAATCAAAGAATGAATGAAATGAATGTACTTTAGGTCTTGCTGAGTTTTTAGCGTAGTCATCAATGCATTGCGGTGGAAACCAGATACTTTTTCTGAGTTGAGTGAGTTAAGTGGGTTGAGTGAGTCCGTGTATTCGATTCATCCGATGGAGTTCTAAGACGACTCGAATGACGAATCAGTGCTCGGATTGCTCTTTTGCCTTGTCTCTAATCTATTTTGTTAACTCTGAATAAGCCAACAACAGACCTTTATTTATGTATTTGCTTGTTTGATTAAGCTTCCACCCCCATTCCAACAACAACAGCCATTCACGACTTCCCCACCAGTGTGACAAAAAAATACTTTAGAGAGTTAAATATACTTATTAACAGTTTGAGTTGAGTTGAGTTGAGTTCAGTTGAGTCGAGTCTGAGTTCGGTATTTTAAGAACATATATGTTTTTACATATAGTTAGGTGTTTCTGTAATACTTATTTATGAGTGTTCCTGAGTTGGGTTTAATATTAATAGGTAGATAGATATTTGAACAGGCATTCAGGTGGGCTGCATCGAGTCGAGTCGAGTCGAGTCGAGTTTTAGTGAGGGAGGGGTTATACTCGAGTCGGGTCAACTCAACTCATTTCTCACGCTATTCTAGGCCAAGATCTAACAGTGAGTCCTCAAATCCCAAATTCCAAATCCCTATTCTTCGTCTGGGTGGAACTGGAACTGGAAATGTTCCCTGGCCTCCTCAACCAATCGTCTCGGCGCCAAAACACTATATCTCCTCCCCTTCCCCTCGCTTTCCAACCAATAATCATGCATCACGCCCCGTTTAAACCCACTCCCCACAACCCTCACCTCCCCTCTAATAATCCGCTCAAACAAGGCTTTTACCTCTAGGATCATCTCCTCAGCATCTGCATCGTGGGTTAGGTGTCCACTGCTTAGTTTGACTCTTGGGGCTGGGGTTGAGTTTGAGCTGTTATGGTGGGTTTTTAGTTGGGTGTTTTGGTGGATAGTGAAGGAGAGGAGGAGGGAGAGCGAGGAGAGGTACTGGATCCAGTTCCCGCCTGAGGAGGGGAAGATGATGGCTCCTGGCGTGGGTGGTAATCGCGAGTCTTCTAAGGGTACGGGTCTGCATGTTTGTCCTTCCTCATCATCAACAACATCATCATCTGGGAGCTCAGGGATCGGTACCGCGCGCCGACGTTCGTAGAAGGTATCCCCGATGTAGAGATGGTGCTCATCGATATCGTACCAAGCCAGGGAGTCGGGCGTATGCCCGGGGATGTGCAGGAATTGGATACGAAACGGAGGAAGAGGTGCGTGAGGGAGAGAGAGGTAGGAGAGGTGGGTTGCGAAGTGGGAGATGGTGTAGTCAGGGGTGGGTTTGTGGACGTATTTGCAGAGGGAGTTGGTGGGAAG
Organism: Phialocephala sp. D728; assembly: GCA_003988865.1. Classification (NCBI taxonomy): domain Eukaryota; kingdom Fungi; phylum Ascomycota; class Leotiomycetes; order Helotiales; family Mollisiaceae; genus Phialocephala; species Phialocephala sp. D728. The sequence goes on along the minus strand of QYAJ01000077.1, from coordinate 5,666 downwards.
ATTCTCTTTTGAGAGGAAGGAGAGAGAGAAAGAGGAGGCGATGATGGTGGGGTTTGAAGAGAGGAATTGCGGGATCCCGAGGATGTGGTCGTAGTGGCAGTGAGAGCAGATTATTATGTAGTGCTTTTTGCCTGAGGGGTTCAGGGCTTGGTTTTCGTTGAGGGGGAGGGGGACCGTTTCTAGATATTGGCGGAGGGAGGTTAGGGTAAGACCATCTTTTCGAGGAGAGTCGCAGCCAGTATCCGTGATGATGAGGTGGTCTGGGTAGATCTTGACGTAGATGTAGGGTTGTTCGCCGTATGAATCATCCTCGATGATCAGGAAGGTGGAGTTATTAACACGCCTGCTAATGAAGCTCGTGCTTGGAGACGGAACCGCTTCGGCCATGGTGGCGTAGATCTCCTATGAATCACGAGATCTGCCTCTTTGACCTGAATTGAATACGCCATCAGCTAGTTTCCCATGATAGTACCGAGAAGTAAGCATAATTTTTGACAGCCCGGGATCTCACCGGGTAATTGTGAGTGATACCTGTGGCGTCCACATGGAATTTATCAGAAGTTGCATTATTCAGGTAGCACATCAGACAGCTCTGAAACACCCTGTTGTGAACAGTACCATTGAAATCTTGGATATTTGGAATGCGATGAGGCAAAAGAAGGATTACCACTTGTTCACTTCTTTGGAGAGTGAACTCGACGGAAATCATAGACAAGGAAATACAAACTGTGATGCAAGTGATTGAGAAAACTACAAACAGTACTAACAGTTGAGGTTTTGGGACCAAGTTGGATCTAGGAGGAGGCTCGAACCGAACTCACGTTCGCTGGTCCCATGTGCGAAAGTCTTATCTCGCAGATCGTCCGCCCCCTTGCAGAGCCAGGGAAGTGTATCTGGACAGCATGCGATGGTTGAATATGTTTGGATGGTTCGAAACCGACGTTGGGTTGTGAGATAAGATTCAGATGAGCTTCAAACGTCGAGCACTGATGGAGGATGGGATGGGGTTGAGAACAAAGAGACTCGCTAAAGCATGCACACTGTCTTTGATGCCAAGAGATAAAATCGTTAACTTCTCCTTTTCCTTCCCTCAACCTTCCTCCGCTACAGCTGCACCAACATCACATCTGTATCTTCGCTCACGAAATACTGTTTCGAAACATTCCAGACGCAATGCAAAGCTCCTAGCGAGGTGTGGTCACGGATCTCCAGCCTCTCCGTGCTTCACTGACAGCGCGGGGCACGATCACTTTGTTCAAAACATGATGTGCTTCGATGGAGACCCCTGATGTCGGTCCCCTCCTGGAAGAACTTAAGAAGCTGGAAGCTCTCCACAGTCGGGTCACGGCAGCGCACGACGGGGGCGATGGACCAAACTTCGTCCGACCTTGGAATTCCTGCCTTGGAGCATGGGCGCTGGGGTCGCTGCGAGTCTGCGACGACATCTCGCATATCTGCCTGATTATGATCTCCGTGTGTCACGAACACGCAATGCCATACCCTCAATTCTCCTCGGCTGCTCTCATTGCGCAGATTCCATCGGATCCGGAAGCACTGCGTCCCTCGTCTCCCAGCAGGCGCAACCTTCGCGCGTTGAGTCGCGTGCGGTCGTCGAGCGCTCTCTCAGCCTCTCTGCGCCTCTCTGCGCGTCCAAGGTCCGCCAGGTCGTTCTATTCACGTACCACCACCGTACCGCCGGTACCATTTCTCGCGCCTACCGAGAAGAGGGCGCTTCCCGCTTCCTCGTTGTGCCGCGGGGCCACAGTTGGCCAGTGGTTGGTGGACCGGAGATCGCGCTGGAACTCGAATCTCAAGCATCTTGCATCTGCTTCCAGGGACCGGCAGGCGTTGACTGGCTCTGGTTTCAACGTCGACAATTATCCTCGTGGCGTGGCCGGGTCGGACCTGGCAGGGCCTGCAGGGGCTCTCCGCGAAACTCAGAGCTCTCGCTAAAGCACGGATGATAGGCTCGTAGATCATCCTTATCTCTATCACCACCCTCAGTCGAAGCCGGCGATGCAGTCAACGGCACTCTGGGAGCCAAGAGATCCATGGTGCTGGACTGGGTCTGCCGTTCTTTGTTTCCATGTCGCAGACTTTGTTTCTCCTCCGTTGTGGCTGTCCGGCCTTTCAGGATTCTCCGCTTTTCTTTTCCTTCTTATTCACCCGTTCGTCTCTTACCATTGTCTTTGTTCAGCCTTTGATATTTCTGGCTTGGAGCCGCAGTGAATCATGGCCTGCAAACTTCCACAATAACAACCACTCCCATTGTGCTTGCTCAATGCCATTCATACCTTCTATTATTCATTGTTCACGCTGGCCGTCCATTAACTGTTTAATCGCGCGACGTTTTTCTATTTAATTCTTCAACGAACGACAACTTCCAGCTACAACTAATACCTTCGACCGTCTTCAAACTCGAACACTTTCTACACCAAATCTACACAAACACATCTCAGACCAGTCTCAAGCTCGCAGGCGAGACAATACTGATCTTTCACAACACACACACTTCGAGACTCGATACCACCAACATGAGATCGACTTTCTCCCTCTCCGTTGGTGCCCTCTGGGTCCTAGCCTCAACCGTCGAGGCACACACTTGGTTGGAGAACATAATGCTGATCGGGTCGAACGGTTCCTTTGTCGGCAATCCTGGCTATCCTCGTGGATACGGGCCCAGGACGGCAGGCGTTGATCCAGACGCCCAGAATGTCAACCTGCTCCCACCAAACGGTCGAGCAGGCAATTCCTTCCTCCCTACCGACCTCATGTGCAAGAGCACACAAACTATCGGCACTTACACTGCTGGCTTCGGACCTCTCTCAGCTGCGCCTCAAGATACGATCGCTCTGCGATACTTAGAAAATGGGCACGTCACAAAGGATCTCGGCCAGACAAGACCCGCGCACAATGGAACGATCTTTGTCTACGGAACAACGCAACCAGCTAACACCGACACTTATCTTGGCATCCACCGTGTCTGGAACGCTGCTGGCACTGGAGGCGACAAGAGAGGCAAGCTCATCGCGACAAGGACCTTCGACGACGGAAGATGCTTCCAAGTTAACGGACTCCCTCTCTCGAACTCACGCAAAGCAGCAGTCAACTGGCCCGATGGATCAGACCTCGAATGCCAGACCGATGTCCAGATCCCCGCTGATGCTGGTACAACTGGCAATTACACTATGTACTGGGTATGGGAATGGCCTCAACTCGACCCCAAGACCGGCGCTGTCACAAGCAACGAGAGCTACACCTCCTGTCTCGACATTGTGATGACTTCCAAGTCAGCCACAGGAGGAGGTCTACCTGTAGCCAAGCTCAGCACTTCTCAACAACTCTCAGGTCTCAACGCCGGTCTCGTCGGTATCGAAGCACAGCTCGGCTCTCAATTCCTCGTCGACCCCAGTGCCGAACCACAAGTCACCGCCGGCGCTGCCTTCTCCATGAGCGCACTTCCCGCTGCTGCATCTTCAACTGCTGCAGCTTCTTCTGCTAAAGCCACGGGCGAGACGCCAGCTACTACCTCTGTACCAGCAGCGGGTGGATTCGTGACCGTCACTATCACTGAGAGTGCGCAAGAGACCACCACCGTCACCGTCACCAAGGATGCTCCCGCTTCATCGAATCTATATTCACATACTGCTAGCGCCTCCTCTACAGCAAGCGCCACCATCACTCTGATAGCGACATCGACAGTCGTCCCGCTCCCGGCTTCAACTTTCCAGATTTCGGCCTCCGCCGCTGCTTCGGGAATCCCATCCCCAGCGCCGTTCCTAAATGCGGGGAATAATGTCGTCTCGGCCAGGAGGATGAGAGTTAAGGGGAGAGAGGTTAGATTGTGATTGCAAGATCACAATCACGATCATCTGACACGATTACCGCATATTTTCTTTCTCTCATACTTCTTTAGTAATATACCCTAGATCGGATTGCGTTAGCGTTGTATTTGCATTTGCTTTTCCGGAGGCATAAGGAAGAGCATGGGCATGGGCATGGGTGGCGTTGGTCAAGAGAGCATATACAACATTGCAAGGAGTTCGGGATGGTTGGAGCATGGCATTTGCATTTGCATGGAGCATGGAGCATGGAGGTGGAGTCGGAAAAGGACAGGGAAGGGGAAGATACCATTTGCTTTCTTGCTTTCGTTATACACATGGGGATTCTCAGCACCTCCCGGCGGGGTGGCTTGGGGGAGGCGGGATTGCACGTAGATGCTAGTACTAAAGCTAGCTTCTGACTCGCTACCAAATCGTATGATTGTTAATTTACTACTCTTTGGATCCTAACGTCTATCCCTACGTAACAGAAAACAGTGAAACACTACGTGCTGGAAAAAAGAAGACGTACTTTGACTTCAAGTATCTTAAAATCTGTGCACACTTTAATTTCTCCGATATGTTTTTATAAGTTATCTTCTATGGCTACTCCCGGACACCCTGAATCCCTCCTCCTACCAAATCACCTTTGTATTATCGCCCTCACGCCTGATTTGCAAAGGATCTCCTTCTATAGCGTAATCAAGTTCCTTTACAACCGCTCTACTATTAAGCTTTAATTACTCCTAATACACGATACTTAATAGATGGTTGTTATCTGAGTTTTATAGCCTTAGTACTATGTTGGAAATCGCGATCAGCGTTATGGCTGGCTGCTATGCGCGCAAATTTATGTAAGGTTGCCACGCGTGTGGATATAGCGTGTATTAGGGATATCTTGGGCCTTGGCGCTAATCTAGAAGATACTAGAAGTTCAATGGCAACACTGGAGCACTATAAAGGCACATGCTCCCTTTGACCCTCTCTAAAAGAGAGAAAATAAAAAAATGATATTATATATTAGATAAGAAGTGCAGCTAGCTATGAAATACCTACTTTAATCCAAGCTTTTTAAATAGCTTATATCGTCTTGATGTCGATAGAGCTTTTTCAAAATCCGAACCTAATACTCTCGAAGGATTACTTGCAGGTTCTTTTATGCCTTTTATAGCCTCTGTTTTAGTCCTAGTATCCAAATCCTGAAGAATTTCTTGTAGATTTTGACATCGAGGATGGCTAGGTCCGACGACTTTCTCATATCCTACAAGAGCCTTTGAATACATGATTCTAGCCTTTGCAAAATCAGCTTGAAGTTTAAATAGAGAGCCAAGGTTTTGAACTGTTTTAAGTGCAGGGATATAAGTTGTAGCGCCGAGCGCCGTCTCATAGCCTTGCAGCGCCCGCTCGTACATCTGCTCGGCTAAGGCGAGCTTGCCTTGGTCTGCATAGAGGATCCCGAGGCAATGGACTGAATCGAGCGTCGATGTATGCTTTGCGCCGAGCGCCGTCTCTCTGCCTTGCAGCGCCCGCTCGTACATCTGCTCGGCTAACGCGAGCTTGCCCTGCTTTCGGTAGAGGATCCCGAGGCAATGGATTGAATCGAGCGTTGATGTATGCTTTGCGCCGAGCGCCGTCTCTCTGCCTTGCAGCGCCCGCTCGTACATCTGCTCGGCYAAGGCGAGCTTGCCTTGKTCTGCATAGAGGWTCCCGAGGTTATTGACTAAATTRAGCGTTGATGTATGCTCTGCGCCGAGCGCCGTCTCATAGCCTTGCAGCGCCCGCTCGTACATCTGCTCGGCTAAGGCGAGCTTGCCTTGGTCTGCATAGAGGATCCCGAGGCAATGG